>VYZU01069189.1:0-10566 GCA_013401355.1 Ceyx cyanopectus | reverse complement strand
CACTGAATAAAAAAAAAAAAAAAAAAAAAGGAAGATACTTTTATGTATAATCTATACACAAAAGAAAAAGCATTTGGGAGGGCACAGAAGATGGGAAGTACAGTTGTAGTGTCTTCATTAGAATAACTTAAACAACTGCTTGCACCAGCTGTGTAATTATACATGTGAATAATGCGCTATTAAGCTATGACTTCTCACCTTTACTTTATGCACTGTGAACAGCCATAGCTATCATTGTTAGGCCTTTTCTCTCCGGTTGTAAACACTGTGGCTGCCCACACCCATAAAATCTCACAGGACTGCTGTACAAGGCTAATACTGCTGGCACTAAACATCTTAGAAGAGTGGCTTGACACACTCTTATTTTTAGATCACTAGGAGAAGGACGCCTGTGTGCGCACTGGTGACAAGTCATTCAAGTCATTTTGCTATTGATTTTTGGATGTTTGGTTTTGGTGGTTTTGGTTTTGTTTTGTTTTTGATTGTTTGTTGTATGTTGGTTTGGTTTGTTTTAAAGTAACAGCTATTTTTTAATGTAGAAATAAAAAGTGTGCTGAATATTCAGCCTTGAGCCACCTTCCAGAAAGAGATATGAGCAGCTGGGATACGGAAAACCCTCAAACAGCACAGTGTGTCATAAAAAGGCTCCCCATTACTGTGGATGAAGCAGAACACTAGCTCTAAGCACGCAAAAGAAGCAATGTTATTTAAAAAGGACAACAACAAAAAAAAAACCCAAACAGATACTGACCCAGATTTGGGGAATGGATACAACATGGACACTAATTACCCTGTTAAGACTTCTCAGCACAGTGCAAGCAGAAGTTTTTGGGTAGTCATCAGCTTTCAAGAAGATCAAGCTACTGAACTTCACAATTGCCCATGACTTTTGCCCAACTGGTTGCAATGAGTCCATACAAGAGAGGAAGAAAAAGAAAAGCTCTTTATAAACACTATTAGTGCTAAAATGGAAAGACCACATACCCCAATGATTGCGTTCAGTTCTGCCATGGTCACTTGCTTGGCACGCTCCACAGCCTGCACCACTTGTTGCTGGTGCTATAAATGAAGATCAGAAACAGAATAAAATTATTTGTTTTCTAAATAATTAAGCACAGATTCTTCCTCTTGGTTTTGTGTTGGTGGTTTGTTTGGTTTTTTTTTGGTTGGTTGGGTTTTTTGCCTTTGATTTTCCAAATACACACAGAGTTTGAAACAACTGTTCTCTACCAGACAGCCACATTCTGTGTTAATCTGGCAGAGTAACAGGTAAGGAAAGGAGTTTTATTTATGACATTACTAGCCAGGAATTACACCTTTGTTCCCCAAAGAGATATTGCACGACACGACTGAACAAGGAATTGTCTTCTTTTTGTTCATCAGCAGTGTCTTTTTGAATGTACATGCCAACTTAAAATGCAAGCCACTGTCCTTACGGCTACGTAACATTTTTCATTTAAAAGTAAAAATAAAAATAATACTGAAGAAAAAAGGTATCTATTTTCAGTAACTGCATGGCACCCACATTACTGAAGGATACACAGATTCTTCTCCTAGGTACATTTCAAAACAGCTCAACCATAAGAAAGAGATTTAAAACACCATTCACAATTCTGTCAAACACGTGAAAGAGAGCTAATTATTTCAATTCCCAACATGTAAATTTTAATAGCTTCAAAAAGTCCAACAAAAACACACGGTCTAATTAACAACATAGTTTTCAAGCTTCATTGGTTATATTGTCTCAGTTTGAGTGATACTGCATTCCTGTAGTAAATTCAAAATTGCTGTATGCTGAAAACGGATTTATATTTATTTGAAAGTATCAGCTACCTATAAAATAAGGTCCTCTTCTTGCAACCAGATCCCCACCTGTTTGGAGCTCCATCAGTAGCAAATTCATCTACACAGGCAGCCTCACAGGAAGGATCTGGATTGCACGCAACAAAGTGGCATAAGGGGCAGTCAGGGAGAAGTGCAAGTACATTGTGTGATATGCAGTGTGGGATCTGAGTCCTCTTGTGATGTACAGTCACATGTTGAACATGGAGAGGAGTGAGCACTTGCCTATTGTGAGAAGTGATGAAACCATACCGTCAGATGTGTAATGAAACCAACATTTAGAAGTTTATAGGCACGAAGTTTAAGGAATAGTCAGAGACTGTCANAAGGAAAAACAAGCCTAAAAGCCTACCTGTAACTGTAAGAAATGCTGACCTCAACTACAAAAAACATGGATAAATGCAAATGAAGGAGGTCATTTAGAAACATTCCTGGAAGGAAGAAAACGGTTTTAAGGTTTATTTGTTTTAAGCAAAGAAGAATTAAATGAAGATAATTCCAGGAGAGCAAACAAAATACTGCTGCAAAGAGATTCAAGGCAGTCCCATTTATTTTTGTTAAGCTACAGTGCTAATGTAAACCAAACATGTCACCTACAAGCAAACAACATAAAGAACAAAAAGCAGGACAAACATGAGCAACTGTGTCCTTGGCATTCAAAAAATAAAATAATTTTAAAAAGCAGTGGTCTATCATTATTACAAATAACCCGTAAGAAGGAAATTACAATACTCAAGACTCAAATTCCTGACTATGTGTTATCATCTCCCAGGTCATCATACAGGTGTAGCTTTCATCAATTATGTAGCTGAAAACCCTGTGACACACGGCTCTATATGTCAATGGGGTAATCATAAAAATGACATCATTTTCTGGTGGAAGTCAGCCACACCAAAAATGGCTTATATAATTTTTCATCAACTCATCAAAATAAATCTCTCCAAAACAAGTTTTCAAAACTTGTTTTAGCTAAAAATCATTTATTGATAATTTTACAGTCATTTTTGCTTTGTTGCCATTCCATAGGCAATGTTTTTTGTGATGAGGTGAAGAAAGTGACCTAGGTCTTGATTTGTATATATGAGCATTCAATTACAACACCTATTTACTTAAATCCTGCACCCAAGGACAGAAAAGAAGAAAAAAAAAAACTTCTGAGGGCCCTACAGAAAGACATTCTAAAAACATCAAAGTTATTGTAGAAATTTGTTCCCATTTTCATTCAGTTTCTAGAAAAACAAGTCTACACCACTGGAGACTGAATGGTTTAATTTCCTTCATAGCAAACATAAAAAAAAAAAAAAAAAAAAGCTCTCAGGAATACTTGGAAAAAACATTACTTCACGTCCATGTGAGGGGAAGAGAAGGTGGAGGGGCAAAGTACCAAAATCTCACTTCAACATTTCTGCTGGAAAGCCCTGTAAGACAGAAATTCCCTAAGCAGCCACACCAGACATCTTTCATTGATTCTAGTAGGTTTGGGATCAAGCCTTCACACAGAGGAGAAAACCCATGGGTCTTGTAACACTGAACCTAAATGAGGTATGGTAGAGACAATTAAAATTCTCCTATTGCTAGCTGATTTAACATTGATTTAATCTTCAATGGCATAGCATGCAAAAGACCCAAAATAGATGGTTTGTAATTACCCTATCCATCACTTCCACCTCACTGCAGCAACAGAGCAGACTCCGGCTCAACTCCCCAAAGTCTCACAAGGTGTCTGCCCTGAGTGACCCTGGGGCTACTCCAAATCACAGGCGCAAACCACACACTCCAGTGAATAAAGGCACGAGAAAGCAGAGTCACCCTGTGGTACAGCAGAGTGCTGTGAAGGCTCTGGAACCACGACAGGTGGCGGGGAGGCCCTACATCACCACCTGCAGCTCCAGTAATGGCTGGAAACCTCTACACACAGAGAAGAAGCCTGACTGGGTTCTGAGGATCCAGTGCAACCTGAAACTGACATAAGGGGCAGGGAGCCCAGGATCCTGCCAAGCGGGAAGGCAGCTGGCTGATGCAGACCTGCAATTCTGTATGGATGGATGTCTTCAAGTACCTTCTGTGTGATTGAATGCCTTCCCAGCATGACAGCAATACGCTGAATTATGTTAAAACTAAGCAGTATACATTAGCCTGCCCATCAAGTGATCGTGTAGCCTTTTACAGCCAAGCAACAAAAAAAAGGGTTACTTTTTTTCCCGAACCAAATACCGACACAGGGTTGCAACTTTTGCATGCATTTAATGCTAGCCTTCCTCTGTGCATACAAGCGTCAGACACGTTTTCTTCAGTTATGGGAAAACAGTATTTTGCATTACATTTAACAGGCCAGAGCAATAAACTCAATACCCTGCACTGCCAGTCATACAGACCAGTATCATTTCTTCTTTTTAACCTCTTCCCCATCTCTTCACCTCTTTTTGCTTTCTGTAATGAACGGTGTGTCTGCACTTGCCTTATGTTGGAAAATCACCTCCCTTCATTCTCATGGTGGGTAGCAGTAACAGAAACCACAATACAGATGTAGGGTTTTTCACCATCGCATTGTCTCGCTACACTCTCTTGTCACCTAACCATGACTCCTGCACAGGCATTGCAGGATGGTGGAAAACACCTGGGTATTTTTTACTATGTCAGAGATTCCTGCAGCTCCCAATGACAGGAAAGCCATTCTGACAGCCATCCAAGCAGCTAAAATTCCTCTTGGCATGCAGATACTGGTGTTAAAGATGTCTAATTCCAGCCTGTCTCCAGCACTACCAATGAAATTCAAAGCAAAACTGATTGAACAACTCACTCTGAAGAAGCAAGTGGAGTCTGCTGCCTTTTATTCATATTACTTTGTTGTTGTATTATCTGTAAAGATGAGTACAGACCAGGTCTTGCTTAAGAACTAAAGCAGTGTCATTCTGAAAAGCAGACCTAAAGAGAGCATGAGATAAGGGTACAGCAAAAATGCTAATGAGAACTGGAGAGCAAACACATACTTAACATGGAGTACTGCATCCACTTAGAAAAAGGGACCAGCATCCAGGCACTGTAACTCAAATAAGAAGTAAGAATCACCACTTCATAAAAATGTAAGAATATTATTAGCAATATATACAAAAATTGGTAATGAGATAGCTTCCTTGGTAGAAGGATTACACATATCTGACAGCCTCCTTCGACTTACTGAGTGAGCTCTAGACTGGGGTAAAGCTAAAATGGAGGAAAACAATTCTGTCTTCTCAGCATCTCACATCTCAGAGCAGCAACTACTTCCTTTTGTACAGCGTGCAAGCACTCCTACTCTGCTTATATGTAATGAATCTCATGCTCTTCATCCAAATCTACTGAATTTTTGAAACACCTCTAGGGAATGTATGTACAAAGAAGAGTAAACACATTATGGCCCATACATAACTCATAAAAGGAAAAGAATCAACTAATATTAATGTGTTTCACAGGAAAAGACTGGATGCAGCACTTCCTGTTTGTATGTTTGTTTGCATGCATGCATGCCAAGGCTTGGCATTTTATTGTACTTCTGTATATTTGACAACCTTATCATGCATGGGGAACTGAAGATCCCTATTAAAGAGCAATCCTTCAAGCTTGTTCACTTACAGCTGGAAGGGAAACTTCACCTTCTGAAAAGTTTTTACAGCCGTCTCCAGCTTACAGAATGCTTGCAGTGTGGCATGGAAATTCAGAGAGGCCAATACTGTGAACATTTGACTGGATTTTCAAGCAGGTTTTATAGGTTGTGCCGAGCTCCAAGTTGCCACAACAACATCATTAGCTGTAAATCACCCAGCTTGCATGGGTCTCATTAATATAAACATAATATTTACCCAAAAAAAGGTAACCATGACATAGGACTATCTCCAGCCACAATGAACAAATGCCACTATCCAGCACTTAAGGTTGTTCAGTACTCCATAGCCCACAGGGTCCCACAATAGTAGCCACAGGTTGTAGCAAGCCACATGAACCAACTTGAGCAGACAGGAACCAGCCCCAGCTTGAAAGCCACAGGGCTGTGCAAGTGACACACTGCTGCAGCTGGTAAATTCAGACAAGAAACTGCATAAATTAGCAGAGGCATGACTTATGGCTTTAGACACAAGATGAGTTGCTTCTTACTGGCTAGATCATTTTCACACCATAGTGAACACAGAAATGAAGAAACTGGTTCCCAGTGAACATTTTCAGCTGGATATCATCATGGCAGAACTAAAAAGAAAGGAGGAGTTTTTGTTGAAGGCTTTGTGAATATATAGCAGGGACATAGAATGATATAATGTTAAGGGTTGGAAGGGACCTAGAAGATCATCTAGTCCAAGCCCCATTTGATGATACAAACATTGACCTATCTATACCAGCTGCAGCAGATCAAAACTAACAGAGTGCTAACAACTTGCAAGTATTTAGCCACGACCCTGCAGGTACCCCTTCACTTTATGCAATAGGAACTACATTGAGCACACTGGTATATCTCTCAGTATCACAGGGAGGTGGAAAATTACTATTGCACCACAGGGAGACTGCAACTGCAGCAGAAACTGAACACACACAGCCCCCAAGTTCTATCTCATCCCTCAACCACAGTCAGTCTTCCCTGTCAAAATGGGAAGCTCATATCTCTTGGTGCAGTTTTTTAACCGTCTGCCTAAATCAGAGTCAACGTAACAAGGAAGCACTTGTCTGCATATTTAGGCAGGTTAGGGAGTTTATTTTCAATATATGCTTAGAAGATATACCAGCACAGTAAAATTGACTGAAGCCTGGAGAATTCCCTTAATACTTTACTGAATTGCCCCCTTAAACAAAGCAGACACTAGTACACAGTAGAGTGATGTATTATAATTGCATCCTTTTCACAAGATCTCTAGTGATTTTGGCCACAATTTCTTTAAGTGAGTTATCACAAGCCATTGATTCCTTACAAAGTTAACAAGCAATAACACAAGTTAACCTGGTGCTATTATGAGGCAATAATGTTGCCATCAGTGCATGTAACCACTGTATTTTGTTCATTTTCCCTCAGGCACAATACAAAGGAGTCGGATCATTTTTCAGTTACTATTCCACAATTAGACTGTATGCAAAATATATAAACAGCAAAAGCACACTGCAATTCAATTCTCTATTTATCTAGATTATGAAATAAAGACTTCCATTAAGATACTTACTTTTAAAAGACAAAAATTAGACAGAAACCCAGACTAGCAGAATACTCAAATCTGGAGATGACTTCTCTTTTACCTCGTCAGCATATTCCACTATAATCTAATTTAAATGTTTCCATTAATACAGGTCAAGAAATTACCAAGATTTTTCTAATCCCAATATAAAAAGTATCATGATCAATGTCACACGGTCAAAACATGTGAATGTGCTTCCTTTCAGTCCCTCTCTGCTGCCTACACCCTCTCTTGCTAGGTGAGAAAGCAAGCACATTTGCCACTCCACACGAGTTAAATGTGTACCCAGCTTTTTTGGAAGATCTCCCTTCTGTCTTTGGGCTAAAGAGGAGATCAGAACATTCAAAACTTCAGCATTCTTCCCTATATTGATTAAGAACTTTGGCACCATGCAACATGCACAAAGGAGGAGCTGCAAGACATGGTAAATGAGATGTGCAAACAGGTGAAGGAAACTTTAAGGTCCACGGATTTAAAATGCAGATGCTCACTAGCACAGAAGCCATATGAAAGCCTGATCACAGATCTAAAACTGCTTAACTCAAAACTGATTTAAAGACTAGCAAAGTGAACAGCAGTTATTAAGCACACTAACACATGTGCTTAAGCCCTCATTAGGTGGTAGTGTATCCATGAGAGAAGTGGGACGACATAATTTTTCAATTTTCAATCTGGATCATCTCAGCTCTCTTCTTATATAGTTCTTAAAACTAGCATATTAATGAAAAACTGCTGCAACGTCTAAATCGAGAATTACTTTAAAATCATTCTCCATGCCTAGCTTGATGGCCAGGAGATGGTTAAACAGTGAACAGGGCCTTGGGTCTGTTCACAAGTTAGTGCATGTGACAACCATCAGTGGGAAAAAGAATAATGAGTACAATGTGAAGCCCACACAACCCTTCACAGTGCCTTCCCCTTCTAAGGCAAGGTCATAAAATGTACCAATGCCAGCTTTCAGGAGAAGGACTCCACAGCAATTTAGCTCCTCAGACAGGAAAGCACAATGCACATGGAGCCAAGGAAAGAGAGTCCATGCTCACCTGACTGGGATGCCACTAACATAAAAGTTAAAAAAACTGAAACTGTGAGTTTTTTCCTTTTTTTTCTTTCCTGAATTCCACATGATCATTTAGAGGGAGGTGGAGGCTAGAATTTCCAAAATCAAAGCAAAAAAGCTATCATTCACTGTGAATCAAACATGTCTTTCTTCTAATGTATTCATTCTAGATATTCCAAGAAAGCACATAGACTGGGTTTGTGTAAGAAAGCAGAGCAGCATGACTTCCTGTGTATGGTAATAAAAATGTTGTTTAGCACTTCAGATGAAAATATCAGTACTAGTACCAGTAGTAGTATACCAGTACAAAGTCTCCAAACGCAGCATTATGTACTCCAAAGAAGTTGTCTATGATGTAGAAATGCTGATCCTGTATCTTTGCCAAGATTGCAGATTTGCCTAGTAAGTATTCATCCTTGCCTTTAT
The DNA here is from genome assembly GCA_013401355.1 of Ceyx cyanopectus. Lineage (NCBI taxonomy): Eukaryota > Metazoa > Chordata > Aves > Coraciiformes > Alcedinidae > Ceyx > Ceyx cyanopectus. The sequence continues at coordinate 2,046 of VYZU01069189.1, read as the reverse complement.
TTCAAATCATGCCATTTTAGTGCTCACTTTAGCACAAGTATGAACCAGGTTTACACCTTGTTTTTATATGTTGCACTATTCCTGCACAACAAGTAAGAACACTGTTAACTAGAAGTGTAGTGATTCTGTAGCAGTGAAAGCACAAAATGATCAGCTACATATTCTAGATCCTTGCAGGACAAGAATTCCTGTACCCCAGCAACATAACTACATCATTACACATCATTTAGTTTCCACAAATCCTTCTTTGTAAGCAGAGCACAGCATCACTCATGAACACTGTCAGGTTCCAGTTTTGATAGTGTTACTCATTTTAAACACACACAGATGCACAGGCAGTGTGCACACAAACATATTAGCTGAATGCTGATACCGAGCACACAGCCTCTTGCTTTCATCAGAACAAGCAGCTCTCTTGAAGAGCAATGACATTTTATGGAACAACTGAAAAGGTGGGAGAAAGAGCTGCAGCATGTGTGTCAGGCACAGTGTTTCATAGGTGCAATGCACAGAAATACACCTTCCAGCTTTCACTTCTCATCTACAGATTCTACTGAAATTAAGCCATGAGTTAAAGAGATGCATGCCAGCCTGTGCCAGCAGACCCCAGTCTCTAGGACTTTCCTCCAGTGGGGTAGGCAGGGAAAGCTGTTCTGCATCTGAGGTCTCCCTTCATGAACCACAGGTTCATTTTACTTTACACATGCCTGTGGCTCAAAGGCTTTCTCGCTAGCTTCCACCAGCTCCCCCAAATCCCAGTACTCCTTGAAGTNATTTTGCATAGCACATTACAACACATTCCATTTCATAAATATATTTTAATGTAATTATAATGAACTTGAAGATAATGAATTTACAGTGATAACACTTACAGTGGAAAGTCATCTATAAACACTGCAAGATTCATAAGGAGACAGTATCAACAGTCCCACTTTTATAACAGATATGATGAGGCAATCGTTTAGTTCAGCACCAGTACAAACAACTACCTACCTCTTGGGACAGGAAGGGAATGACTTGTGCACATATCGCATTCAGCCTCTTGACAATTTCTGCCTGTAAGTGACAAAAAAGAAAGAAGTTCCATTTTATATGTTCTCAGATGCAGTTGTCACCCGTGAAAATAGAAGATACATTTATTTGGGATTTCTGATTTCGAGTAATTCTCTGGACACTAAATCAACAGTATCTAGGAAGCTAATAATTTCTGGTTAAAGGTTTACTTTAAAAAANCATCAGAACAAGCAGCTCTCTTGAAGAGCAATGACATTTTATGGAACAACTGAAAAGGTGGGAGAAAGAGCTGCAGCATGTGTGTCAGGCACAGTGTTTCATAGGTGCAATGCACAGAAATACACCTTCCAGCTTTCACTTCTCATCTACAGATTCTACTGAAATTAAGCCATGAGTTAAAGAGATGCATGCCAGCCTGTGCCAGCAGACCCCAGTCTCTAGGACTTTCCTCCAGTGGGGTAGGCAGGGAAAGCTGTTCTGCATCTGAGGTCTCCCTTCATGAACCACAGGTTCATTTTACTTTACACATGCCTGTGGCTCAAAGGCTTTCTCGCTAGCTTCCACCAGCTCCCCCAAATCCCAGTACTCCTTGAAGTATCTAAAATGCACTCAAGATAATACCAGCAAATCATAATATGGAGAAAATTAGTGCTCAGAGAAATTAGCTCACAGCAAGTTTCAGTCTTTTGTCTATATTCCCCAAATACACAGAAAACATAAAAGGATTTCAGGTAATAAGTAATCTGGGATGCAGATAGAAAAAAAAAAAAAAAAAAAAGANAAAAAAAAAAAAGGAAAAGTAGCTACATTTGTATGCCTACTTTGTTGAACATCACTACTCAGTTTATCAAAATAGAAGTTTCTGAAGAAGGTTAATGCTCACTGCTAAGAATTTAGCACAGATCATACCTTTCTAGCATATTTTGCAAGCTGTCTTCTCATTTCAGACCAACAAAGTTGTAATTGTGAGAAAAACTCCATTGTACAGGAAAATAAAATATTTCAACAACTACAATTTTGCATAGCACATTA
>VYZU01069183.1:37683-50083 GCA_013401355.1 Ceyx cyanopectus | reverse complement strand
CTCTTTCCTTCCTCCTCATCCTCTTTCCTTCCTCCTCATCCTCTTTCCTTCCTTCTCATCCTCTTTCCTTCCTTCTCATCCTCTTTCCTTCCTCCTCATCTTCTTTCCTTCTTCCTCATCATCCTTCCTGCCTCCTGCCACTCAAGCCCATACCAAGACATATGTAGGGTGTCTCCCCTATGGATATGGGCACACACCTCTAGAGAGCATAATTATCCTTCTAGATCTGGTACACATCACCTGCGGGGGGCACCTACATCTTACTTTTAGCTATATAGGAATCCTCTGAGCCTCCATGAGGAGTCTAAAGATAGAAGCCCTGTACAACAGCATAAATACACCGTAATTTTGCCCTCAACCGGAACACTAATTTCCCCAAATAAATCTGAAAAACACCCCCAAAATGCATCAACATCTTTGCNTATATAACTATATAATATTCTTAAACATAATTTATCCAAATATGGCATCAACTTTATAGAGACTTCATTTAGGTATTTTGGGGAAGAAGATCTGATTGATAACATTCGTTCGTGGTGCTGACAACAGAACTTGTAATTTGAAGTAGTATTGCTTTGAGAATATGGAAATGTGAAGGAAATAAAAAATTTTAAATAATCAGTATTTGGTACTTGAAATATGTTAAGAATATTATATAGTTATATAGANAAAAATTCAGTGTAATTAGGGTTGGCAAGTACTGAAGAGCTGATTTAAGAGTTGGGGAGCTCAGGCTTGGATGTCCCTCCCACTCTTCCATCCCAGCTCCAGCCAAAGCCAGATCACCAAGGGAGAGGACAGGGGAGGAAGGAACCATCAGTAACGTGTGGTGCCTCCTATCCTACAAGCCCTGAATCAATTTAGCTAAGGCTGAGTATTGCTCCTCTGCTCTTTTAAGGACAAAACCCTTTTTTTAAGGATTAGTTCCAAGGACACAGACAACAAACTCATTTCCAGAAGTGTGTTCTCAAGAGAGCCAGGAAAGTCACTGCTGACCTTGAGCTAATGGAGAGGATAAAGTCCTGTAAGGGAAAAACCATCTTAACAAAAACAAGCTGGAGGAAGATCTCACTCCCCATCTCCTTTGCAGTCTGTCCCTCCAGGACTCCTCTGCAAAAGTAAAGTTCTAAATAAGGAAACTGTCCTGTAATTGGTTAAATGAACAGTTAGGCACTCTCTAGAAGAAAGTAATTCTCAATGTATGAGTTAATTACAATTCTTCAAGCAACATATCACAAAGGTTTTGATCTTTTTGTGCTCTTCTAAAAGAATTTTCTAAAAGCTTTCAGTGTTCTAGTGAACATACTCTGAGATAGATTGATTGTAATAATATGCAGGAAAACCTTCTTGGATTACCACCTGTTAAAGTTTAGTCCTGATCTTTTAAAAGTCACATGAATGTGCATTTTCACATACCTCTTGCACAACCACACATCCAGATCAACTACCCTCCTGATAGTCAAGTATCCACTGCAAAATTGGCAAGTTTTGGTGAAAATTTACCAAACTATTGCAACCTGTAAGGACAGGCCTTTTTAAAACTACTTCCTTACTTACACCTAGGCTTGTTTTTTAAGTAGGCTTACTTTGAAATGAGAGGCAGATTTGCCATGAATATGAGGAACATTTGCTTGAACAGATATTGTTCTTTAAACAGTACATAATGAAAATTCTACCACTCAGAACACAATAGTTAATCACAACTCACCACACGTGGGGCAACTGACAGCCACTGACAGCCAACAAAATCTACACTAAAGCACAATGTTGAGACTAAAATCTTGTACAGAGCCACCTTTCCACATTAGCAGGTTCTCAGATTGTCCTGATTCAGGAATGTTAACAAGTTTACTCATTAAATGAGATCATCAGAGGCTCTGAAATCCTCAACAATCGTAACTGCCAAGGTATGGTTGAAAATCCAGAGCCTGCAGTGTTTGAGTGCATTCAAAAGCAGGAAAATCGGTACTCCAGTTCTTCTACGAGCACTTGCCCAGGTACAACACCTCATAATATAATAAAGAATAAATGGCCCTCTACTGCCATGCCCACTAACACAAAGGGGGAAAATCACAATGCTTACTGTTAATGTTTATGTGTCTAAGTCAGGTGCCTCCTGCCACTCAAGCCCATACCAAGACATATGTAGGGTGTCTCCCCTATGGATATGGGCACACACCTCTAGAGAGCATAATTATCCTTCTAGATCTGGTACACATCACCTGCGGGGGGCACCTACATCTTACTTTTAGCTATATAGGAATCCTCTGAGCCTCCATGAGGAGTCTAAAGATAGAAGCCCTGTACAACAGCATAAATACACCGTAATTTTGCCCTCAACCGGAACACTAATTTCCCCAAATAAATCTGAAAAACACCCCCAAAATGCATCAACATCTTTGCAGATACTAAAGGTCAGAAATCCATAACCTAGAGAGCTTGTTGCTTTTGTAATCCTTAATGCTTTTCACATACTCTGATTATACTTGAACGCTCAAAAAATAGAAGTATTTCCTGAGAGGATGAAAAGACTGAAGTCGCTACATGAAAGCTTTCAAGTACTTACATAGCCTCCCAAAATATTGTAAAATCATCCAGCTACCCTATTACATGACATTGCACCACTGATGAAAACATGCCAAATGGCTGTAATCCACACTTAACAATTTGGGGAGTTCTCATTCAAATTGCTGCCAGTTTTAGATTATTTACACATGATCACGAATTTGCTTTGCTCTTTACTCCTTCCTGATTAAAAAAATAAAAATAAAAATAATCTACACTTTTTATTTTTATACCATCACTACAGCAGCCACAAAGCTATCACCTTGTATTTTTTTTTAATTACACACTAATAAGAACAGAAACTTGTGAATCAAGGTGTCATTCTAATGGTTCACAAAAATAGCTCAAAGTTCCAAGAAAGAAAATAAAAAGAACCACAGAATCAGAATCACAGAATGTTAGGGGCTGGAAGGAACCTCTAGAGATCATTGACTTCAACCCCACAAACTACCCAAGTGTAAAGCTCTCCAGCTAATAATTTTCTATTTTATTCTTGTACAAATACCCAAAGATATAAACCAGAAAAAAAACCTATTGGTTTCTAGCATAACTTAGTGATAAATGGGCATGCAAAGTAAACACTCTTGTTTATAAACAGGCTTCCCCAGATTTTCCACATTTTTTTCACCTCATTTGAACTACCAGAGTAATCCTGAACAAATAGTTCATTTGCATCAAGGTAAATGACACATCCCTTACCTGGTCCTTCTTACTTCACATGGATTATGATCTTTATCGCTTCTTATCACTTCATCATTAATGCTTACACCTGCAAAAGAGATTGCAACACTCATTGTACTGTCAAGATAATAAACTGCAACATCTGCCCTTAACAGCTTCATGTCCAGGATGAGTGAAAGGAGTGGGGCCATCTGCACAGGTCTGTAAACAAAAAAGTATTTGGAGACATGTTGTTCTTTGCCACAAACTCAAAGTTTAAAAAAAACCAACAAACAAAACAAAACAAACAAAACAAACAAAGCCACCTCACACAAAAAAAAATACCAACAAAATCCTCAAAGAGAAAAAAACCCCACTTCAATCTCGGTTTTGAAAAGCTCAGGACTGCATTTCAACATATTATTTCTACGGAAAAAAAATATTTCAATTTCACAGTTACACATAACCTGCAAATTCAGCTTGGGGACTGAACATTTTACCGATAAAAAGGTTTTATTGATCTCTGACATTATGGTAAAACCCTCAAGCCATGATTGTATGCATATACCCCAGTTTAGACCAGTAACTTGACTGGTATGAGGCAGTAACAGAGCTAGAAGCTCCTTTCTTGGAACAATTCAAATATGTCCTCCAATCCAAACCCCAGCATGAGTGTTCAGCAGACTCTAAACTCTGGCTTATCCATGCACTCCATCAAATGTTTCTAAGAGCAAGACAACCAAGTTCTTTTGTCATGCTGGCAGCACACTGAATTTGAGCTGGGTATGATCAAAACATCAGCCTTTTGCCTGTATCTTCTCATTAGATCAAATTCTACAGCTGACTGAAATCAAAACTCTCCCATCACAATGAAATGCCCCAACCCTACACCCCAAAGTCTCTGCTCTCTGCCTTCCACCAGTGCCTTTTCCCTTCAAAACCACCGATATCTTCTGTTCCTAGAGAGAAGCCCAAACTTATGGAAAAGAGGTTTTAAACGATTTCCCCGTCTCTCCCTACTCCTAATATATATACATACATATATATATGCATATAACTACCAAAAATATGACAAAAAGGTTTTGCTTATACACTAGTACTTGTGATGGGGGGGGTGGGGGGGGTGGGGGGAAGGTTTCAGATTCCTCTTTCAGACAATCTTTCAGACAATCAGATCAACACAATATGGGAACATGTATTTGAATACCTTAGTCCTAACACAGTTATGGCCTTCCACCTCTGCAGAAGAGTTGTGCGATTGTTGGGCACCTGGTTTGTGTGTCACCACCAGTGACAGTGGGAACATCCTTTTAAACTCTCTGATTCACTACACTGAAGGGGAAGGCATAGAAATTCTGAAACAAGCTTAGAAATTTGCATCCCAAATCTGTTCAATTTAACACAGCATCTCAAATCAGGGGTTTGTTTTTACCACAAAAGTAGTTTTCATATTTCTTTATTTTAGCTGGTACACTTAATTCACTTAGAACAAAGACATCTGTGTTGCTCTGCTTTTAAACAAAGCTTGACTTATAAAATGCGATTAAAATTTCCAAGTGCTAAGAGCCACTCTTTGACTTCAAGCTTTCTCATGCCTTTTTTTGAAGATAGTCTGACACAAAGACTAGATTGTTAGAACGTTTTCTTTTGAAACCCTCTTATGTGTAAATTACCATGGAGATCCGGTTTCAGAGAGGTGACAAAAAGTAAAGTTATAAGAGAAAGGACTTCAAGGGGGAAGAAAAAAAAAAAAAAAGGCAAAATATATCAAAATGGTTGGGCTTGGAAGTTTGGGTTTTTTTTGGTTTTTGTTCTGTTATTGAAGTGAAAATGGAAATCAGCCTCAGCCATGCTACAGGTTTACCTCAAATCTACTGCAACTGTACTAGTCACACAGATTTCAGTATCTAGACTAATTTAAACCCATGGATTGCTATTTGGGGTGATCCATTATCAAGCTTCATATGCCTGGTGAAGGCCAAATCCCAAACACTCTGAGCACCAGCAGGTACTAAACACACTCACAAACAGGATTATCATAGAATCACAGACTCCCTCTCAGCAAAAAGTTTAAAAACCTCACATAATTCTGAAGTGGCCTCCAAATATTGGTAAATGCAATCACCCGGAAAGGATTCTGTTCTGTCACAGCATTTGTCAGGAACACTGAAGGAATCCAGAGTCACCAGGTTTGTCTCTGGCTGTCACCCCACACACTCGCCTCTCCTTTCTGTCTTTGCATGTAAAACATTTTGCACGCTTGAGAAAGCTTCAGTGCCTGAATGCATATAGCTATGGTGCAGGTCAAAATATCACCATGTTCATAGCTGTCATTTTGGACTAATAAAATCACAGAAGCAATTACTAATTCTCACTTTTAGGCTTGCACTTTCACTGGAACACAAGACTGAGGACAATCAATATCAATTAAAAATAGAAAATAACTTTGCTCTGTACTACTCAAGATAGTCCTGGTCCGCAGTGCTCCTTTATACTTGTATACTTCCATATATTCCATCATCCATATATCCACACAAATTTCCCACCTCATCTCGTCACAGTGCCAGGTCATGTTTCCTGCCTTCTCCACCCCATATTGGAAATCAGCTTTTGTATCAGTAAGTTCCTGTACTCAAAGATGCCCCTATACACTCCAGGAATGCTATGTAATTGGGAAAAAAATCCACCCCCAGACTTTAAAGCACTTCGATAAAAGTCTGCTAAAGTTTGCTAAACCTTTTGCACATTGCTGTCCCTTCTCCTGCATTCTTCCTCACCCCAATCCTACTCTCTTGATAGCTTTATAAATTGACCAGTTCCCAACGCTGCCTTTTCAGAAAGCATCTCTGATGTGTGAAGCTGCTAAATTTTGTTCATCTCATCCATTATGAAATACATCAACAAAAAAGCAGAGTAGTGCAAGTTTTAACCCATATGCTCTAGACAGAATTGACCTTGGAAAAATACATGGTCAGCTGCACTCAATGTCTTCTGTTCCTCCTCTTCCCACACTAGAACCAAAATAAGTATAGCAACATATTCTTACCAAAATCACCTTAAACATTACAGTAGACCCATTTTGAGTACCTTACTGCTGTTCCTTTCAAGCCCGGATTTTTATCTGCAAAAATAACCCAAGAATGGCAAAAGTCTCCATAAACTTAGATCAGCAAGACCAGTTCTCTCCTTCCCCTTCTACAGAGTGAGGTGGTTCAATACAAGCCCCACCCTGGCAGCCAGACAATAAAGCTGCAAATAACTTAGTCCGATCAAAGCCCCATCTGCTTGGCAGCAGCAATTCAACTGGTTTTTGTACGGCTGCAGCTTCTGAATTGAATGATCCTTTCATTTAGATGGAAGTTTAAACAAAATATGGTAATTAGCATCAACCACTGTGGCTTTCACAGCTACTGTCTACAAAGACATCTCTAATAAAAGGACTTTCTTGCTTTCCCATTTAATTACACAACATTGTTGAACAATACAATTTAAATTTAAATCAAGCAGCTCTTTTTCTTTAAGACAGTTAACAGACTTCCTGCCTTACACACACAATCCTACTCTCTGGCGGCAGAGAGTAGGATTAAAAAGAATTGCGTCTCAAAACCATCTCCCTGCATTTCGTTTAATCTTCCCTTGAGGAATACAGTTGAGGTTGGGAACATTTAGCACTAATCTGGGGAGTATAAAGCGTCCAATCTACCTTTTGAAAGGAAAGCCCAATTTAGCTTATACCATGGAAGGGTGAAAACATAAGTTACAAAATAAAAAGATGTTAAGAAGCATTTCACTTTTATTACATAATAAAAGATGCTGGCATGCAATGATGAATATTTTTAATGACACATCCACAATGCTGTGGTCAATAAAGACCTTTACAGGCACAATCCTTAGTGATAGAAACAAGATTAAAATTAGTTAATTTTAACCACTATCAGTTTTCATTTCAGTATTATAATGACTCATTACAATTAAAATCAATAGTGGAAAATACAATTTAAAAAATAATAATAATAAAAAAGGAAGAACAAACAAACAAAACCAGTCTTTTTTGCAAATTCAGTTTTACAGACAGATACTGGGCTGGACGTATCTGACCTTACAGGGCAGCCTAAGTTGGCCTGACCAGCACTTGGAGTGCAACAGCACTGGAGTGCAACAGCAGGTGCTGTTAAAAAAAATACCCAGTTTCTCAGTGTGAAACACTTAGTAAACATTAGCACACAAAACCTGATTGAATGGAAAGACTTCATATGGCTCCATCACTGCTAATGAGTTGATAGGCAGGAATAAAATACTGTTTTAAAGCCTCTGGCTAGGGCTTGGATTTGGACACCTGAATTCCCTTAGGCTGCTCTGACAACTCCAATCTAAAGTTTTATCCTGAAGACTGTTCCTACCACCTTCTTTCTGCCAAGGAAAACAAGGGCAGGCGGATGAAATACATCTGAGGGAGCCACGTATTTTAGTAGTACGAGTTTTAATTTGAGAGAACCTTTTTACTGTGTATGTAGTAAGTCTGACATGTTTGTGAAACTCACTTTTAGAAAGCAATTTGGAAGAGAAAGACCCAGACAGGGAGGCAGCATCTTCTGTTAGCTCCAAAATGAGATTAACACGAGACATCAAAAGAGGAAAACTTTCTATTTAAATAACATCATCTACTGTACAGTTCTCAACCAGCTCAATCCCGAACAGACTGGGAACTGGAGTACAGACAGCATTTCTCACTCACATCTTGTTAAGAGAGCTGAGCAGCAAAACAGAACAAATTAAAATAGAAACTGTTAAACCCAGCTCGACAGTCCCAGCTTTTAATAACTGTCCCAGGGAAGTGGTCTCCCACCCAAACACCTTGGGCAGACCAGCTTAGAAGGCCCTCTTGTCCAACCTCACAGCATGGGTACTCTTATCAAGCAATTGTTTCCTTCTTTTTTCAGCCTGAGCTGTTACTGCTGTCCATCCCAAGTCTTCTTCTCAAGGTTTGTAGCCCAGGAAGATGGTGTGTGGACTTTTCACATAAACAGACACACATCCAGCAGTGCACTTAATCTAACAATTAAACACCAAATTGAACACAAGCACTCTCCTGCTAAGAGAGAGAGAATTTTGGAAAGAGGTGGCACAAAATAAAAACAAAAAAATAGCATCTTAAAATGCTAGTCATTGGGAAACAGCATGAGACACATTGAGCTGTGCCCTAAACTGAACTCAAAGCAATCTTAGAACCTGCAGCAGGCAGAAATAGGAATTCCCATCATAAATTACTGCCTCCTTCAGAATTATTTTGCCCATGTCAGTAATATATTAAGGTACATTTAGAAATAGTCGATACAAGATTCATTAATAATAATAGCCTCTCATGTGATACTGATGGTTATCTCCACCTTAGGGGAAAACATTTTACACAAGCTACAAGGTGACATCCAATATCCAGAAGGCTCTGAAACAGCAGAGACTTTTCAATTCCCCTTTGAACATCTGTAAGAAATCTGGAATTCCTCTGTATCCATTTCCCTCACGTAACTGGGCCTCTTTCAGCCCCTCTGTGTTTGATGGGGAGAAGTTTGTATCTGGGTGAAGTTTCCAAAGGTATAAGGTTATCATTTTGTTTCATTTTTGAGCCATCTTTAATATATATATAAAAGAATTTTAAAAGTAATCATCTAAGGTTACCGGAACACTGCCAAATACTATCCCTTTAATTATTGCAAGTAGAAAACTCCATTAACTTGAAAATTCTTTGTCACGTGCACAGGACAGAAAAACGATCTTCTGCTCAGAGGAGAGTATATGCCAGTTGTGCCAGGATAAAGCACAGGGGATTTCACAATGATACAGCAATTTTGTTTGGAATTTAACTTGAACCTTGCACCAAAGAGCATCCGCTGAACTGAAAATATTATTCTAAGCAAAACTCCAAAAAAAAGGAAAAACACTCACATTGCCATTTAAAGCTTCTACACACACAGGGAGACTAATGCATCATCCCTAGGGAGAGATACCCATGGTGGGACTGGTACAACTGGTCCTGCTTCAGCACAATTGACTCAGCCTGAGTAGGTGCAGCAGGCGCTGCCCATACCTTCCAGCTCCGACTTCAGGTCACATCAGCTGTTGTTCAGACAGGACTCTGAAGTTTGGTAAACCAAGAGTCACTTTTTCCTAGAGAGCTCCTGTATTGTCATGCAAATGAATGGTTAAGTATCAAGAAAGAACATTATTTTGCTCAAGTGGCAAAATTTATAACACTAAAAAGTCATTGGATGTACATTGAATGCCACCACTTGAAAAGGAAATATCTACCTTCCATTTAAATAGCCAACCAACCAAACACATAAACAAAAACCCAAACAAACGAAAAAAAGGAAAACACTAAACAAAAGAAAAAAGAAACAGAAAAACTCCCCTCCAAAAAAAATATTTTTTTTCACTTTAAAAGGCACTAAAAAACTAAAGAGGAATATGGAGGTGTGTAATGCAGGATTTTGTATGGTAAAGTGAGTTTTGCTGCTCAGCTCTCTTAAAACAAGACAAATTGAGCTCATGTTATCAGATTCACAAGGGACTCAGGAATGAGTCCCAAAGACCTACAACTAATAATTTTTTAGTATTCATCCTCTTGCAAAAGGCTCTTGGAACCAAGCGAGTGTTCCAGCTGCTTAGCAACATCCCTGTTATCAGGTCTGGGTCTTCATATCATCAGGAAAAAGAGGTTTTGATCCTTAGGAAGGAGTCTTATGGAATGAAGTTTCTGCTGTCAAGCCACCAGGATGGATTTGTACTTACCAGAGGCAGACACAGGTATTAAAGATTCTTTCAAACAGAGGAAGCTTTACTTTACAATTACTATCTTTGAATACACGTTTCCCCCACATCAGATGAAGGTAACATCCTCCCCTTGCCAGTGTACTACTGACAGACCAACCACTGACAGCCATTAATCCACTCCCACCCACAACACTCAGTGGGGTGACTCAGTAGCAACTGTACATTGAATACACACACTGTAATAAGCCTGCACAGGAGATACTTGTCTAGGGAACCAATGTGTACATGAAATGTAGTTGCAATTATGCAAAGCCATTAAAATGATTACTTTTTTTTCAATAAATGCCATTACTCATCAGAACTGTGTATTTTGTTCCATAACCTTACTTTCAAAACCAAGCACGAAACGCTGTAAGCAGAATGTAAATTTAATTTTATAAACTGGTGAATAGTTTTTTCACAATGGGAAGATGCAACTGGCCTGCCCTTCTCCATCAGTGTCATTCATTTATCGGTGCACCCGCCAAACAACAAGCTATGCCTCAAAGGAGGTGTCAAAACTCACTTGTCAACACCTAGATGACAACAGTATTCACCAGCTCACAGGCAATGACTGCACCTATTCAGACCTGGATGAGATCTGCACACTTTTTGTATTTTATTGATTATTCTATCCCTGCTTCCCATTTGTGCTTCATTATACTTCATATACTTATATTCATCTTATGAAGCTAGAGCAAATGACCTGCAGAAGTTTCTTCCAACATAAACTATTCTATGATTCCATGAACTTTTATACTGCAGGTTCTCTGGAGTAAAAAAACCCACTTTGTACAGAGACCAAAACAGAAACCTTTCACACTATAAAAATAATAATTCTGAGTATGACTATGAATATGTAGAATTATTAGTGGAAATGTCAAAGGTTTTCTGAATATGTAGATAGCTCCAATAAAAAGGCAGCAGATGCTTTCTGTGCGGAAAAATACTCTCAAGACAAATCTGACTTCAACCACATTAACAGGTTACATGTCATCATATGTCCTGTACTTGTTCTAACAGTTACATTAAGATTGTCAAGCCAAAATGGATTAGCACAGGTAGCAGGAATAGGCAGCGTTTCAATTAAATCATGGGGACAATAAATTTGTTTCTTGCAAGATGTCATTAGAACATCTTCAAGGAAGATCTCATATCTATCCTAAAACATAAACATCACATTCAAAGCCATACTCAACTCCAGCCACATTATCATCCACAACACGTCTGAAAGTGCATCACTGTGTGGTCTTCTCACCTTTGACATTGGCAGAAAGATATTCCAGCAGTGAATTCAAATGATTACTACAGTTTTTCTGCACCAAAGTCACTTGCCTTTGGCCTGACGCCTTCCAATATGGCATACGAATGCCCTAATTCTTCAGAAAAGCACCATCTGTCACGTCTTATTATTTAAATATTGAAAGGCAGGTATCTCGCTTTAAAGAGACATGGCTTAATCTGTAAACACTTCAAAGGGATTTATAATTACTTGATTTTAACTCATCTTTCTTCATTTTTACTGTAGCTTTGATTAGAGCTTCTCTCTAATCTTCACCTAACCCTCGACTCCAGAACCCATAATCACACTAGAGTCTTTGAGAATATAACAGCCGAAACTGACAGTTCAACTAAGCCTCAGGAGTAGGTTAGAGCTGGAAACCCAGTTCACTTGAGAAGTGAATGCGGCCTTTGTGTGCCATGCTTCCCGCTGGCATACTCCTCCTGCGTGGGACCAGTACCATACCAGCACCAACAGAGGGAACAACGAAGACATTTGTCAGAGTGTTCAGATACACCTGGTGACAGCAACATAACCTAGAGGACAGGGAAACATTTGCAGAGATTATTGACACCTTCACCACCATGACTGGGAACTCATCACAGGTATTTGAGTTTCCTCAAGAATATATCCATGTTATTCACTGGAGAGATTTTAAATCAATAGTACGTGCAAATAATGGACATTTCCAGAAGACTAAAGGTAAGAAAAAGGATTATTTTTACTCTGAAGGTATCTTGTGTAACTCAATGCTACCGCAGCTCTATGTGGAAAGGAAAATTAATGACCACTGCTCTCCAGAGAAGATACTCACCAGTGTAAATATTTTAATAAATGCTATTTCTGGATCATGTATTAGTTATCCACATTATAAAACCCAGCACACATACACTAAGACTGTAAGACTAAATATTCATATAAATAATCATGCTTGTCTAATCTGATAGCCTTTTATGAGGGTATCAGTAGATGGTTAGACGAGGGTAGTGCAGTGGATGTGATATACCTTGACTTCAGCAAGGCTTTTGATACTGTCTCCCATGGGATTCTCACAGCCAAGCTTGAGAAGTGTGGGTTTAGTTA
>VYZU01069183.1:22778-37065 GCA_013401355.1 Ceyx cyanopectus | reverse complement strand
GGTCAACACAAGAAAGAACTTTTTCTCAGTGAGGGTGACAGAGCTCTGGAACAGGCTGCCCAGGGGGGTTGTGGAGTCTCCATCTCTGGAGACACTTAAGACCCGCCTGGATCTGTTCCTTGGTGACTTGGTCTAGGTGATCCTGCTCAGGCAGGGGGGTTGGACTAGATGATCTTCTAGGTCCCTTCCAGCCCCTAATTTCTGTGATTCTGTGATTCTGTGATTAATAAGTAGCGATACTAACCATTACCTACTGACTCCATATAACAAGGTAACATTCTAAAACATTACCATGAGGTTTCACCTTCAGGAAATAAATACACTTCAATTTGTAAGGAAGTGTATCAGAGAGGAAGGATTCCATGGCCACTCCGTCTGAACAGATACGTTCAAAGGGCAGAGCAAAAGACCAGCTGAACACAGAAGCTGGTGCTTAGCCTCCAAGACTGATCTTCCAGTGCCTCATGGATGTTACTGAACACCTGTGCAAGTGCTGACAATCCTGATTTCTTAGATGTTTAGAGAGCACAGGACTCTTGGTAGATGCGTTAACCAATTTCTTTTCCAACAGTTTAGTCTTAAAGGGATTTTTCAGCTCTCAGAAATGCAAACATTCTTAGGGTTTGCATGTAAACTCCACTGCCAGCTTCATCCCTAGTAGGAGTGTGAAACCTAGAATAGCTACCCAATGGAAAACACCAAACAAAGGATATCTTATCACTGAGTAGTTCAGAAGGGCAAATGTGGGACTGAGCCCCATGACAACAACTCACACGCTAAACCAAACAGCATGCCAGCTCTGCAGAGCATCACCAGAGTACAATAAAAAGCAAATTATGCAGCCACCCACACACCCACTGAAAATGCTCTACATTGGCCAATCTCGGAGTATAGGATAGAAAAGTCTGAAAATAGTTCCCAAGCAGTAAGACAGTCAAGTCAGTGCCAGACTCATGTGACCCATTTTGTCATTTGATATTTCATGTCTAAGCAATAAGCTCTATGTCAAGTTCCAGTGCAGCGTAAAACTGGTGTTTTCCTACCATCTCCACTGAGTGGGTTATACATCCACTAATTTATAAGACTTCAGCTAACTACTACAGAAAGGTCACATTTTTTTATTCCCCAGGAATTCAAATGGCTTTTGAAAGTTCTGGCAGTAAGTTGGCAAATGCCTTAAACAACAACAATAGCAGCAGCAAGCTACATCTCAACTGCCCCACCTTCAAAGAAGAAAGAAAACAACCGAGTA
The DNA here is from genome assembly GCA_013401355.1 of Ceyx cyanopectus. NCBI lineage: Eukaryota > Metazoa > Chordata > Aves > Coraciiformes > Alcedinidae > Ceyx > Ceyx cyanopectus. The sequence continues at coordinate 35,813 of VYZU01069183.1, read as the reverse complement.
CTTAAATAATATTTTTCTATCTAAAAAGTGAACAAAAGAGTGGTCACCTTAATGCACGCAGTACGCAAATGAAAATGTAAAATACAAATCCTGAAAGAAGTAAATACCACTGATCACCTGCCATCTGCTATATGAAAAGAAAAAAAATCTCTTGATTTTAAGTGTGGTACAAAACTTAAGATTGTAGTGCTTATTAAAGCTCCATCAAGTACAACTCTTTCCTTTTTACATACCACTGAATGTGGCTGCATATCTCCAAGTCCCCTTCTGCAAGTTCTGAAGGTGAAAAAGCCACAAAAGGAAGAAAAACAGTTCTGTCAGCATCTGGGTACAGTCAATAGTATCCCAGATTAGACAATCAGTGCCACAGTATATAATTCCCAATTTTTTAAAGAAACATTTACCACTGAATTCTTAAATAATTTAAAGATATCTGCTTCATGTAAAAAAAAAAAAAAAGAAAGAAACCATTAAGGAAGCACTTCACAAGATACACACACGTTTCATAACCTTCAACTGAACCGAGTTGAAATGAGCCTAAACTTTCAGATTTGTATAAAAAATATAACTAGTCCATAGCATAAAAACAAAGATTTACACAGTTGTTGACTGGAGTTAATTTGTGTTCCCCTTATAGAGATTTTATCTTACACTAATATTACCTAAACAATTCTACATAAATGAATTTCCAGTAGGACTCAAGACTTTACATACTGAAGGGAATTCAAAATAACAAGCCAACCAACAATCACACACATGGTTAATTCTGAACTGTCTCCATCCTCTCTACACACACCTTTAACATATTTATAGACATTAATGAGGTCCCTCCTCAATCTCCTCTTCTCCAGGCTAAAGAGCTCCACCTCTCCTCATAAGGGAGATACTCCACTCCCCTAATCATCTTGGTAGGCCTGCGCTGGACTCTCTCCAGTACTTCTCTGTCCTTCCTAAACTGGGGTGACCAAAGCTGGACACAGTACTCGAGGTGGGGTCTCACCAATGCAGAGTAGAGGAGGAGGAGAACGTCCCTTGATCTCCTGGACACACTTCTCCTAATGCATCCCAGGATGCCATTGGCCTTCTTGGCCGCAAGGGTGCATTGGTGGCTCATGGCCATCCCCCTGTCCACCAGGACCCCCAGGTCTCTTTCTCCAGAGCTGCTCTCTAATACATCAGCCCCCAGCCTGTACTGATACATGGGATTGTGCCCCATATGCAGCACCTTACACTTGCTCTTATTAAATTGCATTAAATTTCTCCCTGCCCAGCTCTCCAGCCTGTCCAGGTCTCTCTGGATGGCAGCACAGCCTGCTGCTGTGTCAGCCACTCCTCCCAGTTTGGTGTCATCAGCAAACTTGCTGAGGGTGCTCTCTACCCCCTCATCCAGGTCATTGATGAATATATTGAATAGTACTGGACCCAGCACTGACCCTTTGGGGACACCATTACTCAGAGGCCTCCAGCCAGACTCTGCTCCACTGAGTACTACTCTCTGGGCTCTGTCCTTTAGCCAATTGCCAGTCTACCTCACTGCACAATCACTCAATCTACACTTATTAAGCTTGGCTGTGAGGATTCCATGGGAGACAGTATCAAAAGCCTTGCTGAAGTCAAGGTATATCACATCCACTGCCCTTCCCTCATCTATCCATCTACTGGATACATCTAGCCATAAAAGGCTATCAAATTAGTCAAGCATGACTTCCCCTTATGGAATCCATGTTGACTACTTGTGATAAGCCTTCTTTCTTCCAGATGCTTAGAGATGGCAGCAAGGACAAGTTGTTCCATCACCTTTCCAAGGATGGAGGTGAGGCTGACGGGCCTGTAGTTACCCATGTCCTCCTTTTTGCCATTTTTGATTTCTCCTGTTCTCCAGGACCTTACAAAAATGGCAATTTGTATCTCATTTCTGAGGCCTTGTCAGCTTCCTCATCCTGATCAGGTGGCCTGTAGTAAACACCTCCTACAGTGTCTCCAATATCAGTCTCCCCTTTAATCCTTACCCACAAGCTTTCAGCATGTTCCTCACTGCCCCCCAGGGAGAGCTCCATACATTCCAACTGCTCTCTCACATAGAGAGCAACTCCACCACCTTGTCTTGCCAGCCTATCCTTCCTAGAAAGGACATAGCCATCCATGACAGTGTTCCAGTCATGTGAGCTGTCCTACCATGTCTCAGTGATTGCAATGACATCATGGTCCTGAGATTGCACACAGATCTCTAGTTCATCCTGTTTGTCTTCTCCTTCCCCTCTACACTGCACTGGTGAGACCCCATCTCGAGTACTGTGTCCAGTTTTAGACACCCCAGTTCAGAAAAGACAGACATTTACTGGAGGGAGTCCAGCGCAGGGCCACCAAGATGATTAGGGGAATGGAGCATCTCCCTTATGAGGAGAGGCTGAGAGAGCTGGGGCTCTTTATCCTGGAAAAGAGGAGAGACTGAGGGGGGACCTCATCAATGTCTATCAAGATGTTAAAGGTGAGTGTAGAGAGAATGGAGCCAGACTCTTCTCAATGTTATCCAATGACAGGACAAGAGGCAATGGGTGCAAGTTGGAGCACAAGAGGTTTAGGGTCAACACAAGGAAGAACTTTTTCTCAGTGAGGGTGACAGAGCCCTGGAACGGGCTCCCCAGGGAGGTTGTGGAGTCTCCTTCTCTAGAGACATTCAAGATCTGCCTGGATCTGTTCCTGGGTGACTTGGTCTAGATGATCCTGCTCAGGCAGGGGTGTTGGACTACATGATCTTCTAGGTGCCTCCAATCCCTAACTTTCTGTGTAATACTGAGAGGCAATAACTGAAGAAATTGTCAAGAAGGTGCCAATATATGAAATAACTTTTGAGCACAGAAAAAAAATATCTCCTCTGTTACAAGATAGTCTTCAAGTCTCACTCATCAGTTAAAAAAAAAAAAGGTTTTAATATTTTACATGTTAGAGACATTTTAAGTGTCATGAGCTGTTTTTGGTGTAGTGTTAAAAGCTGCAATTCTCCTATTATCACTTTTTCAAAACAAACTACAACTCCCAGTAACCAAAACCAAAACCAACACCTGACCACAGTCCACCTTTGCTGCCTTTTGTGGGATGAGAAAATGTTTTGAAACTCGTTTGTTGACTTTCTTGTGGGGTTTGTTGTGTGCTGGTTTGGGGTTTTTAGTTTGTTTGCTTTTTTTTTTTTTTGGTAGGGGGGACGGACTGGGGCATATAAAACAATATCTAAATGCTTTGCTCATAAGCAATTATTTCTGTAAAAAAATAAATAACCAAACCAATACCCATCGTCAATGTTTATTTTTTTAAAAACCTGGGGAGCACATTAAGTTCTGCTGCTGCACATAATCCTTGTCTGTTCACTGTAAAATCTGTTCTCTCACAGTGAGCCATAGACAGGGTCAGAACCTAAGTCACTTCAAATGAACCTCCTCGCATTTCTGCTATTACCAGTCTTGACCAAGCTGAGAATGGTTCTCTTGCATGAACCATACTCTGATTAGGTGAGTCTCAGAATGAGATGCCTCATTTAGTTGAGTTACAGAGCAGTCTCTTTTGAAGGGGACTGAAAACAATCTATTCACCACTGAGCTTTTAGGGCACCCGCTGATCTACCCTGTGCTCATTACTGATGGACGTGGTTGAGCGAGCCAGTTACCTTACATTGCCCATTTAAAAAGGATGAGAGAAGGTACAAGAACCTGGCTAAATTCAGATGGTAAGAAAAGATTCCACAGTCTTCAGTAGCAGGAAAAGCTTCTGTAGCATATTGACCAGGATGACAAGCTCTGATGTAATTAGGATGAGGAGTATCTGCAGCAAATTGGTGGCATATGCTGAATTTACGGGTGTCCATATTGCTTAATGGGCCATCACTAGCACTGGTGGGGTTTTTCTGTTTAAGATGGACAACAATTCTGGAAAATGAAAGGCCTCTAAAGGATGGCCATGACATAAATATGAAAGAGAAGAGAAGGTTTTCCATTAGGATCCCCTGGTTTAGGAAAAGAGGATACAGAAGAGCACAGGCAGATTTCCAGATGAATGGTGACACTAAGTTGACCATCTGGCAGAACCCATATGAGTTGATTGAGGAGAAAAGGGAAAACTGTGATTAAGCCAAGTTATAGGTAACTGTTTTATACTGTACTGTCATTGTTGAAACTCCCTGAAAGGACCTGTGACCCTTATAAAAGGTCTGACACATGCTCCTGTGTGACCTAATCTAGGTGATCCTTCTCTGGCAGAGGATTTGGACTAGATGATCTTTTGAGGTCTCTTCCGACCCAGAATATTCAGTGATATGTAAACACACTTCAACATCAAGAAGCCACAAACAAGTGAATAAAGGAGAAATTAAATGTATTCATTAAAAGTAACTTGAATTAGCTGAGGAGAGCCTTAGATTTAGGTCAAACTGGGCAGATTTCAATAAAAAGATGTGAAATGTTCTTAGTTTAAGCATCCTAGTAGACAGATCCAATACTGGTTTCATTTCTTTGCTGAAAAGAAATGGAAAGAAATGGAATCTAAACCAGGGGAGTACATGCAGATAATTCAAAAGAAAACAAACCACCTCAAACTCACTCTTCACACTTATCCTTAGAAATACAAAGGAGCACTATCCTTGTTAACAGGTGCTCGCCACCAAAGCACTGTGCTGAGCTGGGCTGTGTTAGGGGCAAGCAGATGCCCTCATGTATTTCTGCTGAAAGTCTCAGGAATAGTGGCAAACCTTGAAAAAAACAAAGATCAAATGCTCCTCAAATCTGACTGAGATTTCAAAATGTAAAACTAGTGATGGGGTTGAGAAGTAACAAGCCACCAGTGAAACAGGCCACTGCTACTGTGCTTTCCCTGTATCCCTCTGCTCTTGGTTTAACTGGGTGAGAGCTGGTGAACATACACAGGTTTAATTTTCTAGGCATGCCAGATTTGCCTGATATTTTCCATCAAGACATAATAATTCAAACCATGTTGATATAGAGAATCACGTCGTAGAACCCAAGAGGCTTATTAAACTCGTATAGATTTTTCTGGCCTTTTGTCTGCTGCGTAAATTTTGCACTCCCTGTCACTACAATGAAACAGGGGAAGGCTGTTTTAATTTCACACCTATTGGGATAAAACACAAAAATCCAGCAGAACAGGGACAAACACTCCCATAAACGTATAGGTTCAGGTAGGCAGAGACATATATTACATAGTCAGGTATCTGTAGGCTGAAAGTACCTACAAGGTGAACAAGAAGTTGTAGATGCCTGTAGTTACAAGTTGACATAAGATCCTTTAAAGCCTTGTCCTGCTGAGTTTCCCAGTGGTGCACAGAACTCCACAAGATTAAATAAATCCCACCCCAAGGCAGGGAAGTAATTAGGTGACCTCATAAATCTTGTACAGCCCTGTTTCCCAGGATTCTGCTACTGGTCAGGATCACTGCCTACTTTGTTCCCATCTGCTCCAGCAACATTCAGATGATGTCCTCATCTTTGTGCATTAATGCTTTTTCAGAGCTACCGGTATGGAGTATACCCGTCATCAACATAGTGACAGAATAGCCATGTTTACATGAAACACATTTTCACTTAATTTCATCCACACTAGCTCTTGCAAAATTTTCCAGGAAGGAAAACGTCTAACTGGAACCCCTCTCCCATTTTAGTCTGCAACCTTTCCTCATCTCAGCTTAGTTAAGAGGGCCCAGCTCACAAAATTTGCTTGCATTACTGTAAACAACCTCAGCTGGATGGTGCTCAACAGAGGCACAGATGCTTTAAAGAATACCAAAACAGAAGCCCAAGCCATACTTATTTGACTCAGATCTAAGAGAACAGGCCTTACAGAGCATCAGTATCATTTGCTTTGCTCTTTCCTACATCAGCCACTGGGAAGCACTGAGACATTCTCTTCTCTAGAAATTCATTACCTGCAACTTGGTTCTAACAGGACTTACAGATAATTAATCTCTTGATAGTGGAATCGACATTGAAAGGGAAGGAAAGATACCCGAAGGTCAAGTAATGCTTGGTGCTTGTGATTCAGAGAGCTCCACATGATGCTTCTGCTTCCTGCTTTCCTTGGTTAGATTCAAGAGAGGACTAGTCAAAAGAAAAAAAATTCTAATTAATTCCCAACAATATAGCTTCTAAATGATCTGAGGACTGTGCAGTTGGGGAATTGACATTTTTAAAGGTTATTAATTGTATAATTAACATAGATAATAAATAAAATTAGTTAACATTTACGTAGACATTAAACCAGGTATGAAATCTGACGGTGAACAGCTGACAAATATTTCAACTAGGAATTTAATGGCACATTTGGAGAGAGATGCTTTCCTACAATCCTAAAAAAATGTAATAAATTTAAAGAAAAACCTCCGCTAGACCCATTTAGTAAACTGATTTTTCTGCAAACTGTTTTTTACCCACCAATAAATTCCTTACACACCACCCAAAGCAAGTACGCAGTTGGCACTGCAGCAGGGATTTGTCAATTATGTTCAGAAATGACAGCCTTTTCTCTGGGAAGGCCAGACCCCAGACTGCTCAGAGCTGCTGCACTCCTCAGCAGGGCAGCAAAACCAGCAAATAAACTACTTGGCAGGTGTTAGAGGTGTTCGGGAAATTCCCCAAAATGCCTTTTAGTCAGAATATGTTCAGTTGAGGGGTGAGGAGAGGAAAAAAGTGGAAAAGAACCTTTTTCTTGGAACATAGCCATCACAAAGAGGTTTTGTGGGAAAGATTTGTCATGAGTAGGCTCTATTTTCCCATTGGAGTGGTCAATAATTGCCTGGTTGCAGATTACAGATGGGGATCGAGCAGAGAAATCCAACCAGTGGTTACAGGCTATTTTAGACTATGTAATTTCGTTGCTGGCGAGTTTGTTTTCAAGTGCTTGTAAAGGTCTGTTTCACTTCTGAGGAAGAAAAGGAAACTTCACCTCTTGGAGAAGAGAATCTAGATTTCTAATTGCGTTCTTTCCTCTCCTACCTCAGCCAGGCCCTAGGTGGGCTGTTTCACAGACCACCCAACTGTGGAATCTCACAGACTCCGAGTTCTTCAACATCTCTCCAGAGGCTCTCTGTGGAAGAGCTGAGTTAATGCTCAAAGTACCGAAGTGCTCACACCCTCCCTTCCTCTCCTGTTAAAGAAAGGTGAAACATGCTCAGCTCCTCCCAGTAATGAAATTGAAAGGCAGGAAAAAAAGAGTTTGGGTAAAACAGCACCAAGCCACCCAACAATTCAGAGAGCATTAAGGAATTGTGAGCTCATCAGAAAAAGATTCATTTTTCTGTAAGTTATCTGTAGACATAATTAAACTAAGGAATATTAGAATCTCATTGCCACATGAGCAGAAGCAGGGAATTTTACTTGGTAACTTGTTCTTTCAGTGTAACCCCCAAATTCTCCCCCAACATGTTAAAACCCTGCAAAGTTGTGCTGTGTTATTTATATAAGGGATTAATTTGAATAAGGCAATCTCAGTAGAACCAAAATAGGTAGACTGGAGAGCAGGGACAATTCTCTGGGAGATGTAGAGGAACAGAGAGCATGCACTTCCAAGACAGCAAATGAAGGGACTTTTGGGGTTTGGGGTTTTTTTACTTGTTTGTTGTTCTTTTTTTAAGATGTACACATTGTTTCTTTAATAAAACCAAAACTAGTAAGACACAAAACCTATTTCAGCCATAACAAGAAGAAGGTAAATGTAGACAAAGAAGTAAAACACAAAGCAAGCACTAACCTTCAGGTAATTACTTTTCCACAACATGACTAGACTGCTCAAAATTGCTTTAAAAAACTGTCATAAATTAGGGATTTAATTTATTTATTTCAATACCAATTTTCCATAGGAATTCTCCATATAAATGTTACATTTTTCCTTTGAGCAAAGCAGTTTACAAAATGTTTACTGCTATCATGGCACTGAACTATCCAAGCACAATAATTTTGAAGAACCAGATTCAATCTCCTGTTTAAAAAGTTGTCAACCTCTCTGTAAAAAAGATAAATATGATGGTGAGATAAATAAAGAGACCTGGGGGTCCTGGTGGACAGGGGGATGGCCATGAGCCAACAATGCGCTCTTGCCTTGGCCAAGAAGGCCAATGGCATCCTGGGATGCATTAGGAGAAGTGTGGCCAGCAGGTCGAGAGGTTCTCCTCCCCCTCTACTCTGCACTGGTGAGACCCCACCTCAAGTACTGTGTCCAGTTTTGGACACCCCAGTTCAGAAAAGATAGGGATTTACTGGAAAGAGTCCAACACAGGGCCACCAAGATGATTAGGGGAGTGGAGCATCTCCCTTATGAGGAGAGCCTGAGAGAGTTGGGGCTCTTTAGCCTGGAGAAGAGGAGACTGAGGGGGGACCTCATTAATGTCTATAAATATGTTAAGGGTGAATGTAGAGAGGATGGAGCCAGACTTTTCTCAATGTCATCCAATGACAGGACAAGAGGCAATGGGTGCAAGTTGGATCAGAAGAGGTTTAGGGTCAACACAAGGAAGAACTTTTTCTCAGTGAGGGTGACAGAGCTCTGGAAGGGGCTGCCCAGGGGGGTTGTGGAGTCTCCATCTCTGGAGACACTTAAGACCCCCCTGGATCTGTTCGTGGGTAACTTGGTCTAGGTGATCCTGCCCAGGCAGGGGGGTTGGACTAGATGATCTTCTAGGTCCCTTCCAACCCCTAATATCTATGAATCTATGAAATGAAGGCAAGAAGATAAAAAAAAGTCTTCATCAGTGAAGAGATTCTTCACAGTTACTGATGTTCCTTCACTCTTACAAGATTTCTACCACTGCATTTCTACTGCATATTTCTTAAGGCTAAAGGGGCAAATAGATCCCTGAGACTACAGGGCAGCAGTTGCTCAAATCATTACAACACAGTTGGAATTTTATTTTTTTTTCAAGCTACCAATGCTAACAATGAAAAAAAAGTTTTGCTAGCAAGTACTAACAACACGGATCATGCCCAAAGAGGTACATGCCTCCCCTTCTTAGGCTAATACTGCAACTCACTTCTTAATCAGTAATTTGACTGATTTCAGTGACTGCATCTGAGAGGAAAATGGATATTTTATCATAGAGAGCAGAATGCAGCATTCATGAGCAACAAACATTAACATACAGATCTGCAGAGACATTAAGATTGCTCTGAAGGAAGCACAAATGGAAACATCTGCCTGAAGAAGCACCAGAAGTAGTAATGGAATTCTGAACAGCGAGTTGTGCTGAGGACCTGAATGACAGCAATCAGACTGATAGGCACGAGAGCATCTTGTTTCCATCAAGATCAAGTGGACGATGCAATTTCTCTGCTCTCATCCCAGCAGAAAGTCACACTACAGCCATGAAGTTACCACAAAACAGAGAAGCAAAGCAAATGGGCAGTTTAAGGTGCACACAAGATAAAGTAAGCAAGATCGAGGCCAGTCTCATGCTGTAACTGCTGACACCTTAAAGGATGTAAGAGACCTGTCCAAAGCTCAGCTCATCACCACAATCCAAGTGAACTCTAAAAGATATAAGCAAGGATCTGGGTCCAGTATTATTCAATTTTTGCATCAATGACCTGGACAAGAGGGTAGAGAGCACCCTCAGCAAGTTTGCTGATGACACCAAACTGGGAGGAGTGGCTGACACAGCAGCAGGCTGTGCTGCCATCCAGAGAGACCTGGACAGGCTGGAGAGCTGGGCAGGGAGAAATTTAATGCAATTTAATAAGAGCAAGTGTAAGGTGCTGCATCTGGGGCACAACAACTCCATGTATCAGTACAGGCTGGGGGCTGATGTACTAGAGAGCAGCTCTGGAGAAAGAGACCTGGGGGTCCTGGTGGACAGGGGGATGACCATGAGCCAACAATGTGCCCTCGTGGCCAAGAAGGCCAATGGCATCCTGGGATGCATTAAGAGAAGTGTGGCCAGTAGGTCAAGAGAGGTTCTCCTCCCCCTCTACTCTGCACTGGTGAGACCCCACCTCGAGTACTGTGTCCAGTTTTGGACACCCCAGTTCAAAAAAGATAGAGATTTGCTGGAGAGAGTCCAACGCAGGGCCACCAAGATGATTAGGGGAGTGGAGCATCTCCCTTCTGAGGAGAGGCTGAGAGAGCTGGGGCTCTTTAGCCTGGAGAAGAGGAGACTGAGGGGGGACCTCACTAATGTCTATAAATATGTTAAGGGTGAGTGTAGTGAGGATGGAGTCAGACTTTTGTCAATATCATCCAATGACAGGATGAGAGGCAATGGGTGCAAGTTGAGCACAGGAGGTTTAGGCTCAACAGAAGAAAGAACTTTTTCTCAGTGAGGGTGACAGAGCTCTGGAACAGGCTGCCCAGGGAGGCTGTGGAGTCTCCATCTCTGGAGACACTTAAGACCCGCCTGGATCTGTTCCTTGGTGACTTGGTCTAGGTGATCCTGCTCTGTCAAAGGGGTTGGACTGGATGATCTTCTAGGTCCTTTCCAACCCCTAATATCTATGATTCTATGATTCTATGATCCAACTGCCAGCACCCTTATCCTGTGGGCTGCACACAAAGATCATGGCCAACCCCCTGGGGCATGCCTGGTTTGGTGCTGGTGTCCTCTTGATGCCTGAGGAGGCAGAAAACAGGCCAGTATTCCTGTGCATAATGAGACACTGTGTGGTTCTTCCCAGCTTTTCTCTGGGTATATGTCTCCACAGGAGTTGAACTTCTTTGCCTCCACCCTCCTCAGAAAGTCCCCCTAAATGTACCAACAGATCATCATAAAAAAGTATTTCATTTTCTGAGGCATGTTCACCTTCTCCCGGTTCAAATCCCGCACACAGCACAGAGCTGTACGGAGGCATCGAACACTGCTTGCTTTCTCTGGAGCTGTCCTGCAAGCTTCTCAACAGAGAGAACAGAGAGCTTTTCAGCTCCCAGCAATCCAGATCACACATACAAATTACTGTCAGTCATACCTATCATCTTGATGTTTCCTTGTCAGCAGTTTAAAAAACAAATAAAACAAGACCCATTTCCCTGTAGATTAAGAAAATGAAGGAAAATACAAGAATTATCAGTAATGCCATAAACCAAACCTGCACCTTAACACTCAGGTAATATCTTGGTACTGCTCTAACCTGTTCTGTCATAGTTGCTGGGTCACCACTGGCAACTATGTAACTATGTTACTATATGTAACTTAATATAAGTTACAATCCAAGTCAAGATGACACATTGTTCACTTATAAGGAGCCAAAGCAAAAATATTAATCTCATCTCTGTTATTATTTTGGGTTTTTTTTTTATCACATGCCAGTTAAAGCCAGTTTTGGGACATTTTCTCTAATTATTCTCCAGAAGTGGTCACATATATTATATGTCAGCCAGGATTACCCGGAGAATAATACACTTTTATCCCTTTCCTCAAAACGCACTTGTGACCCAGGAAATTTAACTACCTCTATCTAATCCCATGAATCATAGAATCATAGAATGATTTGGCTGGAAGAGACCTTCAAGATCATGAAGTCCAACCTTTAACCCTACACTGCCAGGGTCCCTAAACCATGTCCCCCAGCACCACGTCTATGCGATTCTTAAACACCTCCAGGGATGGGGACTCAACCACCTTCCTGGGCAGCCCATTCCAATGCCTAACCACCCTCTCTGTAAAGAAATTCCTCCTGATATCTAACCTAAATTTCCCTTGGCGCAACTTGAAGCCATTACCCCTCGTCCTGTCATCTTTAACTAGGGCGAAGAGGTCGACCCCCACCTCCCTACAACTTCCCTTCAGGTAGTTGTAGAGAGCAATAAGGTCCCCCCTGAGCCTCCTCTTCACCAGACTAAACAATCCCAGCTCCCTCAGCCTATCCTCATAGGAGAAACTCTCCAGACCCTTCACCAGCTTTGTTGCCCTTCTCTGAACCCGTTCCAGTATCTCAACATCCTTCCTGTAATGAGGGGACCAAAACTGGACACAGTACTCAAGGTGAGGCCTCACCAGTGCCGAGTACAGGGGTACAATCACCTCCCTGCTCCTGCTGGCCACACTGTTCTTGATCCATGCCAGGATGCTGTTGGCCTTCTTGGCTGCTTGGGCACACTGCTGGCTCATATCCAGTCGGCCGTCCACCAGCACCCCCAAGTCCTTCTCCAAAGTGCAGCTTTCCAGCCACTTCTCCCCAAGTCTGTAACACTGCAGGGGGTTCTTATGACCCAAATGCAGGACCCAGCACTTGGTCTTGTTGAACCTCATGCAGTTGGTTTCAGCCCATCGCTCCAGCCTGGCCAGATCCCTCTGCAGAGCATCGTGACCCTCAGGCAGATCAACGCACCCACTCAATTTAGTTTCATCTCCAAACTTGCTAAGCATGCACTCCATCCCCTCATCAAGGTCATTGATAAAGATGTTGAAGAGTACTTGTCCCAACACTGAGCTCTGGGGAATACCATTAGTGACCGGCTGCCAACTGGATCCAGCTCCATTCACCACAACTCACTGGGCCTGGCCACCCAGCCAGTTCTGAAAGTCCTTTCTGAATCACTTGGGGATGAATCTAATGAGTATTTCATTATTATTTCTTGGTCAGACTGTCAATCAGAGATGAAAAAAAGGAAAACAAAATGCATATGGTTTGCTAGAAACTTCATTCACCTCAGCCAGATCTAAAATTACATCAGATGGCACAAAGAATCACTTCGAAGAAGTAGTGTGGAAAAACCAAGTGTCTATTTTTTTCATAGATTCATCGATAATAGGGGTTGGAAGGGACCTAGAAGATCATCTAGTCCAAGCCCCCTGCCTGAGCAGGATTACCTAGACCAAGTCTCCCAGGAACAGATCCAGGGGGGTCTTAAGTGTCTCCAGAGATGGAGACTCCACAACCCCCCTGGGCAGCCCCTTCCAGAGCTCTGTCACCCTTATTGAGAAAAAGTTCTTTCTTGTGTTGACCCTAAACCTCTTCTGATCCAACTTGCACCCATTGCCTCTTGTCCTGTCATTGGATGACATTGAGAAAAGTCTGGCTCTATCCTCTCTACACTCACCCTTAACATATT
>VYZU01069161.1:0-18203 GCA_013401355.1 Ceyx cyanopectus | reverse complement strand
AGCCGTTGAGGGCCATTTTGCCAGTGCTCGTGCCCATGTCGGCTTTGGGGTGGGCTCAGCTGGCAAAGCAAAGAGAGCCACTGTGAGGTGGGGAGGAGCCCAGGATTTACTGGGTGACGCTCAACGGTGAAATGCAATGGTCCCAGTAGCAGGGTAGATCCCTGGCACCCAAACCTACCCTGATACTGGGGAGCTGGGATGGCCAGGATGGGGATGAGGGCCCTTGGCTGTGACCTTGCTGGTGCAGGCAGCGGCGAGGAGTGCACGGACTCCATCGTTTATTCCATTAGATCCGACTTCCCCTCTAACTGGATTAGGGGGGAGTCTATAAAAGCCAGGCTGGCGGAGGGGAGAGGGGCTCGCAGAGCCCGGCGCGGGAAATGAGGGGCCAGGAAAATCACATTACGGCTGCCGGCAGCATCTGGCAGGGGTCTGGCAGCCGCTGCCCGTGTGCCGGAGGGGCATCGTCCAGCAGCAGCACTAGGTGACAAAGTGGCTTTTAGCATCCCTGGATACTCACCTCCTGCCTGCCTGGGATAGGCTGAGCTGGGCACAGAGCTTCTGTTTCCACCAACACAGGCTTTGCTGTGAAGAACCGTCTCCTTCCTCCTTGCCTTGGTGGTCCAGCACTGGCTCGCTCCAGAGCTTCCCTCTCTACCCAAAGGTCCCCTTGCAAAGATGAGCTGAGTGTGGCCAACCCACAGCTCTTTGCCACGGCCTGTTGGGGATGTGGCTGGTGGCACAGGGGACATGCAGCGGGGTGGCTTCTCATTGTCCCTGTCATCCATCCTCCAGCCCATTGCTTCTCCCTCCACAGAGACCAGCAGTGTTCCTGACCCCATCCAGCAGCAATGGCCTCCCCAGCCTGGACCCCAGCACACTGGAGAGGGGTGAAGAGCTGAGGACAGCCCCTGAGCACCCATTTTATTGCCAGGTAAGAAGCCAGGGGAGCAGACAACGGTGCCATGCCAGCACCCTGCCCTCTGCATAACCCTGCCAGCCTCCATGGTGGCATGTGCTGTGCCTTGAAACAGTCAAAAAACAGCTCAAACCCCACATTTTAACCTCCCATCCATCCTTGTTGAGAGCAGCAGGTTTTAGCCATATCCTGGTGGTACTTCTGGTGGTGTGGTAACTGAAGAGAATTTCCATCAGTAGCTGCATCCCTGGGCACTGATTATTTCATGGTAGCACCAGAGCTGGAGGGGGGACAGTGTCCCAGCACCTTACTAGAGGCAACTTCAATCTAATTACTCAATCCCAAATCCATTTAGTAAATTCTCTCCTATTACCACTGCATTGTGTGGGAAACCTCAGGCACCTCCAGCTCATACCTTTCGGCTCTAGGAGAGAATAAAAAAATATAAAAGGCAGCTGCTCTCCTCCTCCAGCCCTTTGTACTGCTAAATGGAGCCCTTGGATGAATTCAAACCCAGCCCTCGTGGTCCTAATATCTTCCTGTACTTTCAGCCATCTGGCTTTAAAAATAACAGGTCGTTAAACCTCAATTCTGCTTATTAAATAGCTAGGAGGGGAGGAGGGGGGGACCTGTGCTGCCCAAACCCCACCTTCAACTCAGTTCCTCTCGCTGCAATTCAGTCAGCAAAGCAGGAAGAAAATTAGCAATAAAATAACAACCATAAAAAATTGAGAAAAGCGAGTTATATTTTTTTTTCCTCCAGCTGTTTTAATTCCTCCAATCCACTGAGCTTTATTGCTTCCTTTTCCTTGGCCTCGGCAGCTGTTTTATGCCCAGCCTAATGGAAACCTGTAATGGGGCGTGCGGAGGCGGGTACCACAGCACAGCTTCAATGCGATGAGGTCCAAATTGGATGGACCAGATTGCCCCAAGGCTCCAGAAAAGCCCCAACACCCTCCAGACCCACACTGGATCCATCCCTTCCATCACTACGTGGTCCGTGTGATGTGTTTTCAGCCCTGGTTTCGCTCTTTGCTTGCGCCGATGCCCTGAGTAGTTTCAAATCCTTCTCTCTGGATCCTCACAGAGCATCCCTGTGGTGATAAAGTGAGGGAGGGTGGGAAATGTGCTCCTGGTTGCTTCCAGTATCCAATTTGAAAGCTTGAGTGGGGCAATAGGAGCCCAGAAAGGATTTTCACAAGTCCTGGACCTGCCTAAACATCTTCCTTTTTTTTTTTTTTTTCTGACTTGTGATGCTAGAAAGCTTTGCTGGTAGGATTATTATATTTTTTCCCCCCCAACATCCTTTGACAACCGTTTTCTTTCTTTTGCTTTTCTCCTTCCCCCTAAAGCACTAATTCTTTTCACTCCGCTTGCAGCGCCATGCAGGGGATTTGCTTGGAAAGCCCTGGGAAGCCCATCTCCTGACAGCCCTGGGAATCGGGGCTGACACCCTACTAATGGAGCGTGCGTGCAGGAGGGAGCCAGGACATGACAGCCCCCCACCGGCAGCTGGATCTGGGTGGGGGGAGGTTTTGGGGAGGCAGCACTTGGCTGATCACAGCCCTGTCACTTCTTTCCACTCAGCTTGGGCTGATCAAACCCTGATCCCCAGCCCTACCCTGCGGCTTTGAAGGTCCTGCTCCAGATCTGCTTGTTAATGCCTTCATTAAAAAGTGGGGGGTGGAGGAGAGGAAAACAAAGTGATGGGGAATATTATGGGAGATGGGGTGGACCTTTGGCTCTGGTTCTGCCTCTGTGCAGGTTTGGGCTGGGACATTTGAAACCTCCCTCCACCCGTCTTGGGCTTCCCCAGGTCTGAGACTGATTTCTGCTGGTTGTGCTTTCTGATTTTAAGCTGAGGTTTATGCTGGGCTCAGACTAACTGTGTTTTCCTACCCTTCTGCCCTCTCACTGAATAGATTTGTGCCTCTCTTACCAGCCGATGAATAATTTACAAGCAGCACTTAACGATTAGGGGGGCGTTTTCTGCAGCCTCTTCAAACATTTGCTACTTCTTGTAGCCTTTCTTTCCCTGCTCCCATCACCCGCATTTCCCTGACCTGACAATGCCGTGGGTTTTACAAAAGGCCTCGTGTGGGGCTGGGAGAAGTAAATGTCATTTTATTTCTCCTTGCTGACATTTGGTTCACATGTCCCATCAGTTCCATCACATGGGAGCCCAGATGTGCAGGTTGTCCCTCAAAACCACACGGTTGTGGGGCAGGATTCCATGCTTGGCAGCAGCATTGGGACCCCTTTACTGGGACCATTTCCAGCTGCTGGGTGGCCTCTGAGAAAGGCAAGGGCTCCTGTAACTGCTGAATGGGGTCTTCTGCCTTTGCAAGCTGGGAGGGGACCCCCAGCATGGTACGGGGTCCAGCAGCTCCTTGGGGATGGTGCTTACAAAAGTGACCCACTGGCCAGGAGAGGTGGGGTAGAAGGTGGTGTGAGGGGTGAAGGTGATGCAGTGGATGAGGCTGCTGCAAGGGAAAAGGATAGTGAATGGAGGGAAGGTGCTGCAAGGGCTGAATACGCTCCAAAGGTTGAAGATGCTGCAAGGGCTGTGGGTTCTGTGAGGAGAGCAGGTGCTGTGAGAGGTGAGGGAGCTGCAAGGGGTGCAGATGTTTCAGGGGGTGCAGATGCTGCAAGGGCTGCAGATGTTTCAGGGGTTGCAGATGCTTCAGGTTGCTGCAAGAGAGGAGCTGCCCTCCCGTCGGCGGCCCGGTGCGCGGCTCCAGCCCCATCTAGCGTCAGCCCCGCCGCTTGCCGGGACCCGCCCGGCGCTGCGGGCACGGCCAGGGAGATGCTCATCCACCCCCTGGGAGCTGCTCATCCACCCTCTGGGAGCTGCTTTTCTGCCCAGGGCATGGAAGAGGCCGGGTTGCAGGCAGGAGAAGCTGGAAGGTTGCGATAAGGTTGCTCAGCTAGGCTTGGACACCCATGGGTGCCAGAGCACCCATGTGTACAACACTCACCAGGTGGGGTTGGGTGGGTTTCCTCAGCACACCCATTAGGCAGGATTAAACCATTTAATAAAAGAGCTCTGCAAATCACCTAAGGTGACCCCAGATCATATTTATCTCACTTCTCAAAGGAGATTAAGGACTCAGCAATTTGCTTCCCCTTTTATTTAATTAGCTTTTCACCCCAGTGATGATGAGCCTGGCACATGAAGATGTTCATCCAGTGACTTCCCCAGTGTCCCCACTGTGTGACACGGGAGTACAGATGGGGTGACCCCCATCAGCAGACTTGGTGGGATTTAGAGTATGGCAGAAGGCCCTAGATACCCCCAATCCACCTGCAATATCCCCATCCCTGCTTCCAGCCTAAAGGCAGCTGGAAATGCTGTTTTCTTGAGGCCAAGATGGGGTGAGGTGGGATGGAGGGGAGGGGGACAGAGGCACGTGGCTCCTACAAAGCAGTGGAGGGTGCTGATGGGGCAGAGACTGAACCCCAGAGGGCTGGGGGAGGCTGCAAGTGGGTTAGGGGGGGTTGCAAATGGTCCGAGTGCCACAGCTACGTTGGATGTGGGGGTTTTTTTGGTGACCCAGTCTCCAGGCAAGGTCAGAAAATAGCATAGGCTCGGTGGGTTTTGCATGTGCTTCACCTGCTTGGGTCTGGATTGCTGGAGGTCTGTATGTGGGGGTGGTGGTTTATGGACCCCAGCACTGAAGGAGAAAAAAAGAAAATTAGATAAAATTGTCTCAAAAAAACCCCAACTTTTGGTGTATTTGAGAGTGCACATGTTGGCATGTGCATGCCCTTGGAGCATCCTGCTCCAAGCCAGTCCTGGCAGCACTACTCAACCCTTGGTGAAAACAGCACAGAAGGGCTCACCCATCCTAAATGAACGACTTCTCAGCTTTTCCCGGTGCTAATTAATGAAGGATGGGGTCTAATGGCCGAGGGGGTGGTAAACGCTCCAGGCAGTGAGTGCTCAGGGCCATGGCTTGGCGTGTTGATGGATTTATTCTTCCTGCTGAGAAGCCAGGGGTGTTTTATCAGCAAATGGTATCAATACATAAACGAAGGGGAAAATGGATGGTCACAGCTCTGCCAATAAAGTGTCTGCCAGGCCAAGGACGAGTCACAGCAGTGCCTGTCACTGGGAGGGTGGTGGGAATGCTTGGGGTTCATCCCTCTTCTTTTTCTCCACTTCTTCACATCCCCAGCTGCTGGAAGTATCTTTGTCTTAAAAGATAAGACTGTTTTCTTCGGAGGAAAAAAATACTGCAAAGACCCCGTGGAGACAGTTGAAACCCATTTCCCTTATTTTTTGATCTCGGGAGGGGATTTTTTTAGGTCTAGACCCAGTTTGTGGTCACAGCTGAGCAGCAGCACTGGGGGATGGTCTCACCCATGCTGGGAGGAGACACCCATCCTGGGAGGCTCTGCTAACCTCCCCTTCCTCACTTTCCCCCCTGTTACCATGAGCAGCATTTGGGGCCATCACTCTGTCCCTACCCCTTCCAAAAACAGCCCCCTGCAGCGGGATGGGGAGTGGAATTGTTTTGCAGTGGCCAGGAGCTGACTCAGCCACAGTTTGCTCTCCAAAGTCATCCCACCTCTATCCTACTCGGCAGTTTTTTTTCCTTTATCTTTTTTTCTTCCTTTTTTTTTCTTCCTTTTTTTTTTTTTTTTTCCTCGCTCTTTGAGCAAAATAACCCAGCAGCGACTCGCAGAGGAATCACAGTCCCTGCTGGTAGCACTACTGCTTTCTTGAGCCTTATCTTGAAGAAGCAGGCGGGCTGGTGGGAGCCCAAGGAGCAGCCGTCTCTACAACCGACATCTTACCTCCCCGCCTTGCCCAGTTGTAATCCAGAGGCTTTTATTTCCTTGTCCGACGCGCTATCAGCAGCCGGCAGCTGGTCCCGGAGCCGGTAGAGATGCTAATCGCCTGCCCTAAAATCATCTTTTTGCTTAGGAAGAGCAACAGAAGACGTGGTGTCTCTATTAAATCCAACTCGGCTCACATTAAGCACTTTCCGAGGCAATCCAATTAACTCTTAAATTGAATTGTGATGCTTTGGCTAATATACACCCCACCCCTTGAGCTCCCAGGACGAANCCCCCCCCCACCCCCCGCCTGCACGGGGAGTTCATTCTTGGTTTAATCAGATAAAACGCCGTTTATTTGCCGCCTTCTGGGTCCAGACAAGGTGTGCGGGGCTAAAAATCACCGTAAATCCCCCGGGGAACCTGTAAATCCTCCGGGGAACCTATAAATCTCCCGGGGGGTTGGGGTTTGTTAGAGAAAAGAGGAGGAAAATAGGATATCTTTTTTTTTTTTTCCCCCCTCTGATCTTCCTAAGCCGCTACAGCGATTTGATTTTACTTTTTTTTTTCCTTCAGATATGTAAATCTGAGCTTATCCCATCTTCAGAACAATTAAGGAATTGGGCTTAACGCTCACCCAGGGACGTGTTATTTGTTGAGCTGGAGGGAGATGGGGTTGTACAAGAGGCTGGTGCGCTGCCAGGGGCTTGAATGCCACCGTGCTCATCAGGAAAACAAATTGTCCCATCCTCAGCCCCTCACCGGGCTGCTTTGCTGTCCCTTCCCCGGCCAGGGATGGGGTCAGGTCGTGTCATGAGAATGCAGAATCCTCTGACACACCCTATTCTTAGGTGTTTTATTGCCAGCCCCCAGTTCCCTGCCTCGCTTTGCTCCGTGATGCTCCATCTAGAGATGAATTGATTCCAGCTAATAGGACGCATCAAAGCATCTGGGAGCAATTTGTTAAGTAAATACAAAAAAAACCAACAAAACCCAACAACTTGGCCTAAGCAAAGACGAGAAGGAGGGGGGCAGCTCGTTTGGGGTGGATAAAAGGCTCGAAAGGCAGGGGAAGCTTCAGAGGCTTGGGAGTGATGGGGAAAAAAAATATTAAAAAATAAATAGAGAGTGCCGGGAGTTTCAAAGCTTCTATCAGTTCAGACGTGGCTTCCCAGCCTTTCATCCCAGCCCCCTGCGGGAAGCAGAGACTCAGTTATCTCTGGGTGGATTTGAGAAAGGAGGTGGAGGGGGGGAAAACTCCTTAAATACCCTTAACCCTGTCCTCCTCCTTGGAGTCAGCAGCGGGTGATGCTGCCCGTCCCAGGCAGAAATACGGAGTGGTGGGTGTCTGAGCAGCACCGGGCTGGGACTACAGGCTGGGGATGGTTTTCTAGCTTCTGTGGGTGTTGGCTGAGCCTGGAAAAGCTGCAGCTGAACCCAGCAGCGGCAGGGAAAGCAGCTGCCCGGCGCGGGCCAAGCGAGCACGGTGCTGTGCATTATTGATGGAGCAGATAATTGCACGCTTCCCACTGGCTCTTTGATGAAAAATTGATGGCACGGGGCGAGGGAGAGAGGGGCTCCATCGACTTACACCAGCCTCTTTGTTCCCTAACCGACACCGAAGGAGAGGTGGATGCGGGATGTCACCGCGGGAGGGAGGCAGGAGAACCTCTGTGGGTGCCCTGAATGGGAGGCAGGACCGGGGGACCCGTTTTGGGTGAGCATCCCTCCTGGACTTCAAACTCTCTAAATCCAATCTGGGGATGCAAGTGGAGTTTGATAAGTGAATGAAGTCTCTGCTTGGGATCAGGAGCTGAAGCCTGATGCTGCCCAGCATAACTTCAAGAAGTTAATTGGTGCTGGAAGCATCAGAGGTGTGTGCTGGGAGGTGGGAGCATTCCCATACCCACAGCCAAGGCATGGAAATGAGGAGCTGGAATCACCAGAGCCACCCGGCTGCGCTGGGACCAGCCACTGTCTGCCACCCAGTCACCTCGTTGGGTCTGAGATAAGGCAAAACTGGGCTGGAGAGGGAGGGCTGGGGGCTCAAAGGGAGATGGGCAGTGGTGGCTTTGAAAGTGGTAATGGGATGTGCAGTGCTCAAAGGGATGCTAAAGGGGAAGAGACATGGGCAAAGAAGAGCAGAAGCAGCTGCCTGCACCCAGAATGCACCCACCTGAGTGAGTGGGGGGTGGTTTTAGGTTCTGAGCTGCTGCAGGGAGGAGTTGCCAAGAGAAGGCTTGTGTTGTAGCAACAGCCGCTGACATGCCAGCTGCCAGCAGCCGCCTAAATCTCTTTGCCAGCAGAAAAAACCTCAGCTTTTCCTCATGCTACAACCCCCCGGCATCACTGTAAGTCCACCAACTGGCAGCTCGGGTGGTGACACATCTGGGGTCGAGGTGTTTGGCTGGGGATGACCGAGACACTGGGGAGTTTGTTTGGGGTAGGCAGAGCCTGGCAACCCACCCCGGGCAGGGCTGGCTGCTGGGAGAGGGGTGCTGGAGGGACTGAGGCACCCCAGGAGTGGGGGTGATGCTGTATTACAGACCCTTCTCCTCCACTGTGAGTGCTGGGGGCAGGGGGTGGGGATGGGGGTGTCACCAGAGGGAGTTGAGGACACAGAGGTCTCCGTTACAGGGACAATACCCAGTTGGGGTTGCTTTCCATCATAGCCAGATTTCCCCCTAAGGACCCAGCCACAAGATGATGCTCAGACCCATTTCTAAGTGTTCCCAATCTCAGTAGAAGGCGTTCCAGCCCTATGGGCACATTATGTCTCATCTGAGCCCCCAAGGGGGCTCTGAAGCATCACAGACAACAATGCCAGAGAATCTGGGGGGCAGGGCTGGATTCTGACCCCAGAACAATGAAGGCAAAGGGGTTTTGCTCCCAGCTGTGTGGGAAAGGGCTGAAGAAACCCACCGGGATCCTACTCCTCATCCTCACCCTCTGCTCTGATGTCTCCTGCCAGCTCCACCAAGATGATGTGTCCCTCCCAGCAGCTGATGCTGTGGCCAGTATCCTGCCTGGAAAGCAGCCGGTCCCATATGGGACAGAAGCACCATTGAAGGAGGGGAGGTAAGGAGACTATGCTGCTTTTGCAGCTCCCTCTTGGCTCTTTCTTCTCATCTTCCTTGGGGTGGTTTTCTCCTCCATTCTCTCCATGTTTTCCCCAGCAACTTCTCGTTCCACATCACTGCTGCTCTTCCTCCTCATTTCCCTCAGGCTCCCAGCTTTTCCACACCCCCATCCTCAACAGTGTTTGCCTTGCCCCCCAGAACCCCAGACACCCTCCTGTGTCCCTTGGAGGGCTCCCTGGCCAAGGCTTTGCTGGTGGTTTCACCCCAGCAGGAGCAGCTGGCCAAGGATGTCCCGCTGCTCTCTGATCTGCAGGTCCCAGGACATCACTGGGGACCACCTGGAACTGGTGGGTGATGGGGAGATGGGAGGAGCTGGAAGAAGTGGGGACTTTGGGGGGCACAGCAGTGTCCCCAAGACAGGTCCTGACTCCTGTGGGGACCGAACCCAGGCTGCTGTCGGCTCTACGCTGCTGGTGAGTGAAGGTGTGTGGGGGGGCAGCCCTTGAGTTTGTCTGGAGGGGGATTTATCTTGGGCATCAACCAAGTCCTGAGTTAAACAGCTCTCAGGCAGATGAGGAGGAAGTAGCTGAGCCTCTGGCTGCACCTGCCCCCCTCTTCTCTCCCCCTTTCCCAAGGCTGCATGATGCTGCTGCACCCCCTCCTGGTGCCACAGCCACCCCTCCCCCCGCAGGCTGCTGGCCAAGGCTAGCCCCAAGGCTGGGAGTGGGGGGCTGAGGCACATGGCTCCTTCTGGCCAAGGTCCCTGCTGCCAGTATCCCTTCTGCAGCCCAGCGTGGTTGGCAGAGGTTCAGAAGGGTCATCCTGAGAAGATGCAAACCTTCAGGGAATTATTTGCCCTCAGCATCACCTAAAAAGGTGTTCCCCAGGTGCTAGACAACTCCCAGGCTCACCTGCATAAACCAGCCACCTTTCTGTGATGCTTCACAACCTCCCTTCTTTTCAAGACCTGCAAAGCCTCGTCAGGCTCAGATCTTGAGGTTGACCCCCCCAGCTCCAACACTGCTCCACCCTCCATGTCCTTGGAAGAGGTTTTTTTTTCCCCAAGAGGGTGGTAGGAAGAGTTGGGGAAATGGCAAGGGGGTGGTCTGTTGGGTGGAGGGGGTGGTGGGTGGATGCAGGGAAGGTTTGGATGGGCAGGAGAGATGGATGGAACAGGATGGATGGATGGTTAAGAAGGATAGATAGAGTGGAGAATGATCATGGATGGATGGAAGGATGGTTGGAGAAGGATAGTGAGGAGAATTTGGATGGATGGATGGATGGATGGATGGATGGATGAGAACAAGAAGGATGGATAGTTGGAGGAGGAGAAAAACTGGATGTTTCTTAGCTTCCCCCATGGGTGTGTCTGGCCCTTGAGACAAATCCCCTCAGCTGAGCTCTGGGTGCTGGGGAAAACCCCGTCTGGCAGTGGGCTGGTACCAGCTCTGCTCTGGGCTGGCAGGAGGAGAGCAGCTACCGCCTGGCGCTGCAGCGGATGGCAGGGGACCTCCTGTCCTTGCGCCAGCACGTCACCAGTCTAGAGGTGGAGAATGGGCACCTACGGCACAGCCTGGCCTCACAGGAGGAGCTGGGTCACGCTCAGCTGGCCGACGTGGACCTAGACATCATGACCCGGGAGGAGCTGCTGGACAGACTCGGTGTGTGGTGGGGAAGGGGGAGGTAGGCACAGGGGGATCCCTCGCACTGGTACAGTGGAGGGGACCACGCTGTTCCCCAGCTGGGTGGCAAGAACGTGGCACTGGCTGTTGCAGCCACCTTCAAACACAAGCTGGTGGCTGGCACAGCGGAGATGAGGAGACTGAAGGACCGTGTCCAGCAGCTGCAGAACGAGCTGATCCGGGTAAGGATGCTGGAGGAATTGGACAGGGGCTGCCCGTGGGATGGGGTTGCGGGGAGGAGCAGGGGAGGCAGTAGGGAGAATACCATGGCACCCCCATAGCCAAGCAAGTGTCTGAGAGCCCCAGGACTCCCCCCATGAGGGTTTCCCAACCCTGTAAGTGATGCCCTACAGCCTGCGGCTGAGCCCAGAGGTCCCTGGGGACTTTTCCTCTTCCTTGTCCCACTAGAAAAATGACAAGGAGAAAGACCTGGTGCTGCTCCAGCAAGCCCACCGGCAGCAGCAAGCTGCACTGAGGAGGTGCCAGGAGAAGGTAGCCAAGATGAAGGGCTTGGAAGAGACAGTGAGGCAGCAGGATAAGGTGAACTGGGGGGCACAAGGCTCCGTGGTGCAAATAAAACCTTCTGACCCATCCTGCCCCTCTATGAGCACAACCTGGTCCCAGGACTATGGTGGCTGGGGTGATGTGATGGAGCTGCTGGCATGGGGACAGCTCTGCTCTCTCCCACAGGTGATCAAGATGATGGAGAGGGTGCTGAAGGAGAAGCTCACCAGGGTGGGAAGCAGCAGTGGGAAGCCAGCAGGTGAGTGCAAACAGGGATGGGGACCTTCAGAGCCAGGAACCCATGTACATCTGCTGGGCTCCACTGGTGGCCATCTCCTTCTGATTGTCTGCACCATGGAATGGGCTGTGGTGGGGGATCAGAGTTGGCCCTGAGCCCTCCAGTGCCCACCTCTGGGTGTGGGGGAGGTGAGGGCTTGTTCCTGGCCCCCATTTCTGCATGGGAGGGGCGTAGGACATGTCCCAATGTCCCCTCCACCCCATGCCCCAGGTGAAAACCTTCCCAGGGAGTTATACACTGAGCTGCTGGCCGAGAACCGCAGGCTGCGGGAAGAACTGGCAAGACCCCCCTACCCCTCACCCCCCATCATCCCACAGCTCCCAGCCTTGCCGGTGAGACTGGGGAGAGTGGAACAGGGCTGGGATGATGGGACAGAGCCATGGCAATCCAGAAAGAAACGCCAGGAGGTAACTGGGCATGCTGGGGACATCACCGAGGTGGCAGCTCCTGCTCCATGGAGTGACAGCTACCCCCGTGGCTTACTCCTCCCATGAGCAGAGGATGAGGGGGTGGGATGTAATCCATCATCTCCCTCCTGCTCATCTTATGGCCTGCAGGGTGTTTTGGGGGGCAAGGAGAAGCTGTCTCTGCTGGCCAAGCTGGAGGAGGCACAAGCCCGCGGGCGGGTGCTGGAGAGACAGGTGGGTATCACCCTCCTGCACCCCACTTGATGATGGGGGGCTTGGGATGTGGGTGGGACACCCCTGATCCCCTGCACTTTGGAGAGAACCAGCCTGGTTTGGGTCTGTCCCAGCTGAAGGAGGCGGCGAGGAGGTGGGGACGGGAGAAGCAGGAGCTTGGGACTCGGCTGCTGGAGCAGGAGCACGGCTTCCTTCATCCCTCCCCCTCGGTGAGCATTTGGGGGGGACTGGGACACTCCACACGGGGGTTGGCAGAGGGAACGATGGAGGCTCAGAGCAGCCCCTCTGCAGCCAGGCACTGGGGCAGGGTGGGGAATAGCTGGGGGCTTCTCTGCTCACCCCCACATCAGTTGGGATTTGCCTCAGAGTCCCTGTAGGAACCTGGGCAAGAGGGAGGGGGGATGATGGTCCCTAAGGATGCAGCACATCCCCCCCCCAGCATTCCAGGATATCCCTCACAACCCCAGCCCCCCTTATTGCAGCCCTCTCATCCCCACCCGATGCCCCACAGAGAGGGGGACACACACATACATATTTCCAGCTCCCTGAGACCTTTTCCCATTGCCCACCAGACCCTGCCAGTGATCTCCACAACCCCCCGGAGAAGACCTCAGCCCCTGGCTCCCCTGCCCTAACCTGCTCCTGAGGAGAGGGACCAGGAATCCCAATGCTGACAAAGAAAACAGAGCCGCTGCTTTTTCACGTGATGAAATTCCACAGCAAATCAGAGGCAAAGCAAAAACATCAGCACGTGTTGGAGGATCCCCCCATCACCGCTCCTCAGCGCACAGAGGAGAGCAGCACCCACCCACCCACACACCTGCAGTGTCCTGGGGAGTTCAGGGGTTGGGAGGGGCTGGGGTTGCTCTGGTTTATCTCCCCCCAGCGTGTCGTAAAGCGCAGCCTTGAGTGGGCTGGAGCAAAGGCAGGGATGGGCTGAGCCAAGGCTGTGGCCATGAAAGCATCTCAGGCGTCTCCCAAATCACAGCCCTGGGCTGGAAGGGGCCAAAAGCACTTGCCAGGCTGTCGGGGATGTCCCCCAAACTGGAACCACTTGGGTGTCACCCTCCTCACTCCTGAGACTGGAGTGGCCGTAAGGTCAAGTAGATGGGTTTGTCCGGGATCAGGATGAGATCGAACTTGGTCCCCACTTCCACTGCTCTCATGGTTTCGATCTTGAAGTTCTCCAGGATCTGGTATGGAGGAGAAAAGAGCAGATGGAAAACACTTGGAGGTACCATGCCACCTCCCCAGTCATTTCCAGCACCAAGTCCCAGGTGTCTCCAGCAGTGGGACACTCACCTGCATGAGGAAGAGCTGCATCTCCAGCTCGGCGATCCGGCGCCCCAGGCACTGGCGGGGTCCAAAACCAAAACCCAACCCCTTGAAGTGTTTGGGGCCAGATGCCAACCAACGCTGAGGGCTGAACTGCTCCGGCTTGGGGAAGACCTCAGGATCCCTGCCCATGGCATAGAGACCGACCTGCACCAGCGTCTGCAGGGAAGGATCAATCCTGTGGGTCTGGGGCTCCCCACTGGGGCTTCTCTGGTGGGGTGCAGGGGTGGGATCCAGACTCGTGGCTGCTCCCCATCGTGTCACCCACCTGTGGTCCAGGTCCCACCTCCTCCCAGAGCCCCACGTGAAGCAGTGGCCATGCTCACCTTGGGGGGAATGCAGTAGTCCTGGAGGATGACCTCCTGTGTGGTGTATCTCTGCAGGGTCACCGCCACAGGGTGCAGCCTGGAGGAGACAGGTCCCATGCAGCTGATTCTGAGACAGCCTGGCCCAACCCACGTCCCATCCTAATGCACAACATCCCAACAGTTGCCAGCAGGGAAGGGGTTGGGGTTGGTCCTCCTCACCTGAGCGTCTCCTTGATGGCAGCTTTGAGCAGCCGGATGGTTTTCAGCATCTTCACTCTGTCCCCTGCTGCCTCCCTCTTGGCAGTCAGGACCTCTTCCCGCAGCTGCTCCTGGATCCCTGGGGATCGTGCCAGCTCGAACATGGCCCACTGCAGCGTCATGGAAGTCTGGAGAGGGACAGGGGAGCAAAGCTCTACACCAGCCAGGACCTTCTGCCCACCCAACCACCTTGCCTGCTCCTCACCGTGTCCACCCCGCCCGCCATCATCTCGGTGATGCTGGCCCTGATGTCATCCAAGGGCAGCTTGTCCTGCATGATGAGGTTACAGAGGATGCCCATGTACTCCTTGGTGCTCTTGCGTTGCAACCTCAGGTCCCGGTAGACGTTTTGGATGCATTTATCCGCTGAGGAGACATGGAGACATGGTGTGGCCTTCCTCCCCTGGTGCCATGGTGGAGGAGGAGGAAGGCACCAGATGTGGCACCTTGGCATCTTAGGACTATGGTCTCTAGCAGTGGTTGGGTGGGTGATGAGCATGCCCTGTGGGCACACCGTGCAGGAGAGTTGTCCCAGGTGCCAAAAGCTCTCTGAGACCTCAAGCCCCTCTGGGAAACATGCTCTTCACAACGTGATGCCCATCATCTGCCCTGCATAGCTGCTGGATGCTTCCCCACTGCTCCATCCCACAAGCTCGAGCCTTCCTGGCCTTGGTGGCCCTGTGCTGGGTGGTTTGACCCAGGAGAAGGTCTCCATGCTGGTGAAATGAGGCTGCACTCTGGCGCCAAGTCCTCAAAAAGGCCTTGGGTGACATGGGGAGGTGTGGCCAGAAGACTCACCTTGGGAGAAGATGACATCCCAGGCCCAGACGTGGTCCTGCCATGTCTTGGTGTTGAGGTGGCGGAGGAGGGTGGGTGGCAGGTAGAGCATGGGTGAGGTGGTGTGGAACATCAGGGTCACGGCATCAATGAAGCGCTGAGCATCAGGGTCCACAAAGTCCTGCAGCAGCCCCAGCCTCTCCCCATACAGCACGTGGCACACAGCTGTGAGCACAGCACTCATGAGAGGACCTGGCCACTTTGTCCTCACCTTCATCCCCTCCACCCTCCCATGGCCAGCTCCAGCCTTTCCATGGCTACGAGGACCTGTCCTGACCTCCTACTCGGTGGGACCATGAAGGTGCCCCTTGTTGGGTAGGGCTGGCAACAAGTGATGACCAGGAGTTGATAAAACTATTTAATCAGCAGTGTTGAACTGTTCTCTACTTGTCTGGAGAGAGGACATCCCTCTAGACCCTCCAGCTTTGGAGGAGAAGCTCGTTTGCCCATCTCCAAGGATGAAACTGGGGAAAAGCAGCATTTTGCCCAGCTGGGGCACCCTGCTAAGGGGTGTTTCAGGGTTGGGGGGGGGACATGCCTTGCTCACAACACTCACACTCCAGGGCGAAGCGGAAGAGCTCGTGGGTGAAGTCGGCCGTCCAGCGCTCCCGGCCGCTCTTGCCCACCTGGGCTTGTGCCCGTCGCACAAAGTCCTCGCCCACCTGGCTCAGCAGAGGCACGAAACCCTCCACTACTCGTGGTGACAGCACCTCCTTGTTCAGCATCAGGCGGTCCGAGCGCCAGGCCTCTCCCTTCCTGTGAGATGCCAAAGGGGGGGGGGAGGGGTCACAGGTGTCCTTCCCCCCACCCACCCCCTCCCTGGAGGATGCCAACCCCCAAAAGCACAGGGACAGCCAATGTCACCATCCTGATGCTCCAGCTTCCCACCACCTCACATTCCAGGTGATAGGACCTGGAAGGTGAATTTTGAGGGCTCCCCCTGGGTCCCCTGACTCACTTGAGGAGCACACCATAGGGCTTGTTGCGATAGTCACGATAAGCCACCCAGGGGGGCACGCTGAAGCGCTCCGGCAGCGTCCCCTCTGCCTGGAAGAGGGTGGCAGCATCCCAGGGGTTAATGATGTTCACGCTCTCATAGACACCCAACTTCTCCCTGCCGGTGGGAGAAGGGAGGGGTCACACACACCCTGACCCCCACCCACAGCCTCTCACCTCTCCAGATCAGTCACCTTCACCCCCTAAAATCCTGCCAGGAGGTGCCATCCTGGGGGATGCAGCAGCTCAGCACCAGGATCAGGCCCCCGGGGGGCGCTGGACCTGGACTCCACCTTCTTCTCTCTGCCTTGGGGTGTCAGCTCCAGACCTTCAGCCATCATGAGGGGCAGGGTCCCTCTCCACCCCTGACACCCCCTCTTCCAAACATCCCACATCCACAAGGGATAAATTAGTCTCTCCTATACCCCCCCTCACCCCCCCAACCATAACATTAAACCTGCCCAGTGCTGCTCCCACAGCAAAACCACCTATTTACCCCTTCTTCCCAGTAATATTGGGAATAGCAGCATCCCTTACTGGAAAGGCTGCCAGAGCTGGGGAGCAGCTCGAGGGGGGACGCTTGGACCCGACACCACCTCACCTGTAAATGGGCCCAAACTGCTGGAACTTGCGAGCCATGATGTGATGGACATTGTGGAAGCCTCCCTCCTGCCAGAAGCGGTAGAGGTTGAGCCAACCGGCTCGCCAGTCACCGGGCAACTGGTTGAAGGGTCGAGGAGTCGGTGAGATGGGGGTAGCAGCCCCCCCGGCCCGGCGGCATCCCCCGGTTCGGGCGGGGAGACATCCCAGCAAGGCGCCCGGTTTGGGCGCAGCCCGGGCGAGCATGGGAGCGGGTGACGGGACAGAGAGGCTAGGGTGGCCTCGCTCTTATCCCCCCCGGCTGGCCCCGCTCAAGGAGAGATGCTCTCGCCCGCCTCCCGATGAAGTCACGGCCACCCCAGGGCCGGGGCAGGGTGCCAAGACAGAAATTGGGCTATGGGGCAGAGCACGGTCCCCTCCCGGGTTTGCCACGGAGGGGTTTGGCAGGGGACGTGCGGGGCTTGGGTCTGGCAGTCGGTTTGTGCCATCTCCCCGATAAACGAGGTGGAAATGAACCCCCAGCTGCCAAGGGGAGAAACAGTTTGTCCACGACAGGAATGAAGAAACCAGATAAAATTGGGTGGGTTCAACTTAATAAAGCTCAGACCTGGTGGGTCACCTTGGGCACTGTCTGGCCATCGACCCCAGGGCAGGGAGTGCTGGGGGGTGTCACAGGACACCTCCCCTTTCCCAGGTTCTCCTGCCCTACAGCATCAGCAGGAATCCCAAATACCCTTTCCTGACAAGGAGAGATTTTTCTGGGGTGTCGTGGCCCCCATGGAGCTGGGGACAAAGGTCCCCACCCCTGAGTGTGGCGGCAGCCACCTCCCCTTGTCCCCAGGCCCAGTAACACCTACTCATGACCAGTTAGCAATGGAGCGTGGGAGAGTTCATGGGGAAGGGAGGTCTCTGGAGGGGGGATCCCTTGAATTTTCCTGGGAGACCTGGAGGAAGAGGAGCTCAGGGAAGACTCTACTGGGCTTATGCTGGTTCAAACCTTTCTTAGGTTCTCCTTTCGCCCGGGAACCGGGAGTAGGAACGAGGCAGCCGAGGATGCTGAGCCAGGCTCGGCGGCAGCTGCCGAAACGGCGGCGGGCACCGGGGGGCGCGCCTGCCCCGTCTGTGCTGCCACCAGCCCGGGGACTGCCACCAGCCCGGCCCCTCCCTCCCACACCGGCAGTCACAGGCTCTGTGTCCCCTCCTGTCCCATGGACCCAGTCCCCTCCCAAAGCAGGGGGTCTACCTCATCCTGAGCCACGGTCCCTGTCCCGTCCCAAGGAACAGGGTCTGCCCCTCCCCAGCCACCCATTGCTTGTCCCAGATGTCACTCTCTGCATGAAGACTCTTGCCATGGGTGAGCACCCACTCCAGAGCAGCCCCACACCTCCAGGACATGGTGCCACTGTGCCACCCTCCCTGTCCTTCAGTGTCACTGTCCCAGGTGGGACCTGCTGCCTCCCAGCTGCAGAAACAGGGTCAATCTGGAGCAGTTTGGACACCCTGGCACTCTTGAAATCACAGGCGTGGGACATAGACACTGAGGGACAAAGGGTCACGTGGCTGAGGACTGGGTAGCCCTGTTGGCCACCAGATCCGGGAAGGGACAGCCACCCATCACACTCAGTGTCACCTCTGCACCCCTTCTTTCCATCACCTTCCCAAAGTATGAGGAGCCAGCTAACGTGCTCCATCACCCCGTGCCCGGCCCCTGAATCTCTAAGTGGTGCCACACACATCTTCCGTGGGGGCCCTGCCTCCCTCCCTCCCTCCCTGCCCTCCACTCTGGGAGGCCTCAACGGCATTGTCACCTCTGTTGCATAAAGGAAATGGGGTGGTTTGTCTCCTCTGACAGCCCCCAAACACCCCCTCACAGAGGAAACCGACGGGGGGTGCAGGAACCCATGCGGTTGGGGGGCTGGGATGGAAAGTGTGGAGGGGGGAGGGGCAGAAAACGGCAGGTGGG
>VYZU01069157.1:3833-20558 GCA_013401355.1 Ceyx cyanopectus | reverse complement strand
GGTTCCTGGCTGTTTTTCTTACTTCATCTTGCCATGGCTTGGTTCAGGCCCTCTGCTCCCCTTCTGGTCAGTGAGAGCAGGTTCCCATGCCTGGGAACAGTTGTTTGTACCTCCTGGCCAGGAAGCACAGGCAGCCAAGCTGCTGCAATCAAAGGTGGTTGCTGTCAGCCCTTCCCCTTCTCTAACTCTGCCTTTGTTATTTATGTACCTGTTTAGGCTGAAGACCCAGAGTACCTAGAAAATGGTAGCCGGGGAAATACGATGTTGATGATGTCCCCCCAAGAGCAAGCTGAGCTGCAGGAGAAGCCAAACCTCAATGGTGGGACCCAGGAGAATGGGACTGGCCAAGCATCCTCCAAAAACGGCCACTCTGCCAGGCAGCACAGCCCTGCTGACACTGAGATGTGACTGGGCAGGGAATCGTGTCCTGACTGCATCTAGGAGGGGAATGGAGAGACAAGGGAGGGTGAGAGTTTTCTCTGGACAGTTAGGGAATTGCAGACCTTTTTGTTTTTTTACTATTATTTCTGGGAAGGACTTCAAAATCAGCCTAAAGCACATTAAGCGCCGGAGCTGCTCAAGACCTGCCTCTCTGCCTCGTCCTCCTTCTGGTGACCACACAGGACACTTTTTATGCAGCTGTTCTCTGCTTTTGTTGTTAGAAGAACATAATGAGAAACACAAGTGGCCTTAGCCCTGAATAGTTTTCCAGCAGAGGCAGACTAAAGCTACTGAAGCCTTGAGCCAGACTCCAACCAGCCCAAATCTCTGGTGGCAGTGTGTTAGGCTGATTAAAATAGGTAAATTGGGATTTCACTGACAAAAACCTCTCCGGTTTCAGATAATTTTCCTTTACAGACTTGTTTTTTATCTCCTGTCTATGTTTAAGTGCAGGATTTCTTCCTCTTTTAAGAACATCGGGCTTTTAATCCCCCCTCCTTGTGCTTTAGGTCTTCTTTAGTATTTCCTACTCCAGCAGAATCTGCTGAAGCTCTGTGTAAAACTTTCCATGTGGTATTGAAGGCTGAAATGTGAATAGAGCTCAAACTTGTTTCTTTTTTCAATCCTACCAGTATGCAGGTAGTTGTTCTAGAGTAAAAATCTTCCCCAGTCTCTTCATGTCAGGGACTGGAGACAGCATCTGGGCCAGTCACTTGAAGGAGAACACTTGATCCAGCTGTAGACAGCTCTGCAGGCTCCTGGGGCTGGCAGTCCCACCACCCTCCCTCCCCATACATGGAGGGTAGTGCCTTGGGTAGGACTTAGGGAATAAAGGATGCCAAAAGCTCCAGACGAGTGTTAGCAGAAACCTGGCTATGCTCTGGGTGTTTCTCCCTCTGCATCAGCAGCCTCTACATGGACAAAGTGAAGTCTTTTTTGCTTTGGCAAGTAAGGTGGGAGCTGGTCCTACCTCCCTCTGCACAGATCCTGCTCCTACAGCAAGTGGTGCTGCATTAAGGTAAAGTCAGGGACCAAGTGCAGGGTCGTGCTCAGTCTGGAGCAAGTGCTGCTTATTTGGAGGGAGCCAAAGCTGTTGTCATGCAAGGTCAGTGTCTGTGGTGAAGACCACGAGAGGCTGCAGCTCAGCAGACATTGGCCAGATACAATCCCTGTGTGCCTGTGGAGCTACCTCCACATCTGAAATAAGGACAAAAACAGCCCTGGAAATCCATCTACCCTCTCACTAGTGAATTTCTTGCCACCTTTTCTCAGTGCTGAACACCTGAGGGGAAGGTGGTTTGGTTTTATGTTTTGGTACAGTGCTTAAAGGACTGGCAGTGACATCCATCATTATCCAGGGCTGGTTTCATGGCTGCAAGAGTCATTTAAACCTGGTTTAAAATATTTCCAGTTTAGTTTCAGTGTGAATTGCTTCTCCTGAATCTCATTGTAAATATTTCCAATGGAAAACAAAACAAAACATTGAGTATTAAAAATCAACTTCATTATGGCCTTGGAACAACAGCGTGTTTATCCCACTGGGACGTACGTGCCAGCATGACACGAGGACACCACCTCAGTGAGAGGTTGTTTCCCAGCAGAAACACTGTGAGGAAATGTTCTGTGCACATTTTCCATGCCTTGCAATGACACATTTGCAGGATGAGGGACACTCAGCACATTATCAAACCCTGTTTGTTTGATTTGTCTGGTTTTGAAGGGGTCCACCTAATTCCGGAGTAAATGAGACTCCAGTCTCAGGGAGTGATCTTCAGGGCTGGGGTATGACCTGAGGGGAAGGGGGTAGGGGGAGTGAGTGTGAGTTGATGAAAACTAATATGATGAAGAAGATGAAGAAGAATAAGGAGATGAAGATGAGGATAATAAAAGATGATGGAGATGATGAAGATGATGAAGAAAAAGTCCTCCTCACTCTGCACAGCAACAGTTCCTACCTCAAAGACAATGCATGGCAGACCTTTAGTGCCTGTGCTTGTGGAGATGCTTTTGCTCTGCTGAAAGCAGATCTGGGGCTGGGTATTTTTCTTGACTTGACCCCTCCCCTCTGGGATGCTTGAACCTCCCTATTGCTTGTGCCCTGCACAGAGCCATCCTTCTCTGGGATACCACACACAGCTAGAACCCACCACGGCTGGTTTTGTTGTAGTTCAGGGTAATCTGACCTCCAAAAGGCTGGCTGCAAGGGGAACAGATGTAGGAAAATGAAATGACTGTCTCTCCCAAGAGCTCCAGCTGCTGCAGAGCACAGGAGCTCTCCCAGAGGCTTTTTGCCTGCGGGGTAGGATGGGGAGCCGGGCTTGGCTTTTTGTTTTATTGGCAATTGTTTATCTCATCAGCACCGCTCGATGTATCAGATGCGGGAGATCTAATCAAACATCAGGTGCATTTTTCACAGCTCAAAGTATGTCCTACAGCCAAGCAGAGACAATAAAGTTACAGTCAACTGCTTTTGGCAAGACAAAAGC
Organism: Ceyx cyanopectus; assembly: GCA_013401355.1. NCBI lineage: Eukaryota > Metazoa > Chordata > Aves > Coraciiformes > Alcedinidae > Ceyx > Ceyx cyanopectus. The sequence continues at coordinate 17,631 of VYZU01069157.1, read as the reverse complement.
TCTCTCTCCAGCATCCAGATTGAGGGAAAGGCCGGGAGCAGCGATGGCCAAGCAGGGACGGTGCCGAGCCAGCGGAAAAGGCAACGCTTCCAGCTCAGGAAGTTTTCTGCCTGTGTGTAAACACAGGCAGGCTCTGCTCTGGCCCAGTCAGAAAGGTTATTCTTCTTCTTCTTCCTTCCTTATCAAACCCTTTGCATTCCTTCCTCGGCAGCCTCCTCCTCCTCTCGCCAGCCCGAGGGCTCGCAGCTGCTTCTGAGCCATTGTTGGAGGGGTTTTGGAGGGGCTCAATCCATCTCGGCTTCCAACGGAGCTCTGCTTCCCCATAAAGACGGGTCCAAAGTTGGTGCAAGGGCCCTCGCCTGGTTCGTGGTCATATAGGGTGCATACACATGGTCTGTTCAGCTGGTGGGGATCCTTATATCAGCATGAAATGTTCTGATGAAAATAATCAGCGTGAAAGCATCCCCTGAGGAAGAAGGTGGTAGATGAGGTGATACAGGTAATTAATATAGAAAGAAATAATATAAATATAAGTATAAATATATATATATTAATATAAAACTGCATTAAATATAAAATAAATAATTATACCTATAAATATTCATATAGGTATACAAATATAAATATAAGCATAAATATAAATGATTAAAATATAAATATAGAAGTGACACAGCCATTAAATGATATGTCCATGTCCCAGCCTGAAACAGAAGCAGGAGCTCTGAGACCCATCCAGGCAACCCCTGAATCCTCTGCAGGTTGGTATAAAAACTTTTGCAGAAATGAAGGAATAGTGCCATAAAATGTTACTGTGAGTTGATGGTGTCTTGCTCTGTGCCTTGCTGAAACCAATACAGTCTAGTTTGAGAAAGTTTAGCTTCAAATCTACAGATCTACCACTGCTCTTTAACCCAAACAGGTAAGTGCTCACCTCTGCAGCACAGCCTCAGCCCAGCTGAGCTGGAGCTCGGTGCCCAGTGTCCCTGCTGTCCAGAAATGTAGGTGAGGGTGGGTCATGGACTCAAATGCATCAAGGTTTTTGCATGACTTTAAAACCACAGCAGAAATAGTCTGAGGTATATTCTATATAACAATGCTGCTATCTGCTGGCTGTGCTTGGCTAGAACAGTTAATACTTTGCTCTAGAGGGCAGCTGGTACTCAGGTAGAGGCAGCACCTGTAGAAGAGTCCAGCTCCACCACAGTCCCCTGTGGCACCCAGGGTGCTGGCAATACCACCAAGAGGCTAACACGGGAACGCTGGGACGCTGTGAGAGGAGAATCACATACAGGTGAACTCTGAAGCTCATGTTGGAGGACTGGGGAATATGGAAAATGGAATTTCTGAAGTGAATTTCCTGTCGATCCACTTTCCATCTGCTTGTTCAGTGCCTGATCCTGCAAAACTCGTGTGGGAGTTCTACAATATTTGCTGCACCATCTGCTGCCAGGCCACGCAGACATTTCCATCTGGGCACAGGGAGCATGGAGACACAGGCAGCTCTGGGACCACCCTGGGTTACACCTCAGGTGGGTGATGCAGGAGAAGCTGGTGAAGGAGGGTCAGCGGAGCCAGGGCACAAGATCCTGCGATCCAGTCCCACTGAATTCCTTGGTTGTCCAGGTTTTGAGTCAGCCAAAAGCTCAGTCATCATCAGCTGGCATGAAGAAATCTCCCAGCGTTGGTGAAGGGGGATTTTCGAGCTCATTTCCTTTTCTAACCGTAAAAAAGGAACGGGCATCATGTAGTGCCTGCAGATTTCATCTGTCTGCACTGATGTGGGAGTTCTGCCTTTGCTTTCAAGGTAAAGGGAGCAGTACCTGTGTGAGGCTTTTCCATCCCCCGCCCAAAACCACATGATTTACAACTATTTGAATTGCAGGCACTTCACAAGTGCTTTAATTCTAAGTCTTTAATCTTGGCCTTCAGAGCCATTTAACTTGCCGGTGTTTTGATTTGTAGTAACAGATGTAAATGAGATTATCTGTCCCCTGAGAGAAACTGTCAAAGGCAAATGCTGAAGAATTGGGCTCTAAAAAAAAAAACCAACATTTTAATATTCTCCTGTTGGCAAAGCCTGAGGTGGAGCCAGAGACGAACTAGGTAAGTGTGAGCAGCGTTTGGGGCACAAACACACCACAGACCCTTGACTGCTCCTGGATTCACCTCCTCCTCTCATTTCCTAAGGAGGGCAGGAGGAAACATCTTCACAGCCTGCAAAGTGTGTGATGTGAGATTTCAAGGGTGTCTTTTTAACCTCCAAAAACCATGTGAGACAAGAACAGGTAAGTCTGGGATGCTGCTTCTGGGAAGGAGTTGGTCTGGAGGGGGCAGCTGTGGAGTCAGATGGGGAATTGCATTGGGTTCAGATTTTCCTATTGAAAATTGTTCACCTTTCTCTTCTGGAAAAGCAAACCAGCAAAACTGAAATGGTTTTCTGCTACTTTTCTAATGGAAAGTTATTTTGTCGGGGGAAAAGGAGACTGGTCCCAGTTTCTCACTGTAACGGTAGAAAAACAAGGTCTTAAAACCAGGTCTCAAACTCTTTTTGTCTGGCATAAGACATAGAAGATGTCCCAAGGGTCTCTAAAATTTATATTCAAGTTACATATTTTTTATTCCTATAAAATAAACAGTCATTTACTCTAACGACCCTTGGTTATTTATTTGCTATTTCTGGTCCATGTGATTTTTTTTTCCTTTTTTTTTTTTTAATCTCCCTGTTTGCATCTTCCTTCTTATCTTCTGCCTGCCCCAGAGGCTTCTTGCTGCTTTGGCAACATGCTAACGTGTTTAGGAACGATAAGGCGTCTAATTAATAGTTTAATTAGCAGTACAAGGTCTTAATAGCTTATTAAAGAATAGACATTCAGGAAATTTCTTTTCCTTTTCTTGCGCTGCTACAATATAATTTACCAGCACATGATAAAACAGTTTCGAGCGGTGTTCAGACTTTTAGCAAGGGAAGTGCTGCTGGATTCGTGATTTCACGGGGGATTTTTGTACCACTAATACTATTAATTATTTTTTGTATGTGTGATGGCGGTGTTCGAAAAACAATTTAACAGATTAACAGAAGCAATCGCGACGGAACAACGTCTCTGTGGTGTCACTCGACGAGCCTGGAAGGGGAATTAAGCCAAACTGCCTTCCCTGGGAGCGCGGATAAACAAGCGCTGGCGGAAGGTAAAGTTGCTCTTTAAGAGGCTGCGGCTGAAATGTCAGGTCGCTCTGCGAGCCGGGCATCAAACCGCCCGCTCCTCCGGCACTAACACTTCATCAACCCGCTGGGGTTTTTTGCCATGAAGGCATCCTTGGTTTAAACCCCCGAAGACCGGCTCTAACCCCCTGGATGCTTTTCCCCGGGGAGAAACCCCGCGGTGAATCCCGCAGCGCGGGCAGGGTGCGGGGATCGAGCCGAGCTGCAGCTCGGGTTCCCCGGCTCGCCGTGTTTTTCCTCTGACCCACACAAAGATTTCTTTCTAAATTTATCGCCCAGCTCATCGGCAGGGCCCACTTAGCGGCAGATTAGGAGGCTGGGCGGGCAGGAGCCATTGGAATGAGGGCAGGGGAGCCGGGGAAACCACGCGAGGCGGGGGGATGAGTGATGCGACCGACGAGGGGCAGCCCCAACCCCGGCTCCAGCTCAGCTCCCGCCGGCCCCCGCTGCTCCAAGCGGCTCCTTCCCGGGAGGTTTGGCTGCCGTAGGGATGCTGCACCGAGATGGCAGCGTCCCAGCCGCCGGCTGGGGCCAGGGAGGTTTGCTGGTCTCCTGAGGCCGCGCTGCTGGGGAATTTCCACTGGGTTGCAGAAGGAGCTGCTGGCCTCGGAGAGGGTTGCAAGGATGAAACAGCATTTGGGCGCTGGGGAGGGTGTCTGAGCGGCATCACCCCTGCAGCTGAGCATCCCGCAGGCTCCTGAGCCCTCTCCCTTCCCCTGCATGACCTGGGCTCCCGAATCCAGCGGGGTTTTTTTTTGGCCACCCCTGCGTCGTAGGTGTTTGTGGGACCAGAGCTGAGGTTTTGTGCCCCGTGGACCCTGAGGACACAGCCCAGTGTAACCCGTCCCGCCTGAAGATGTGGGTGCTGGGTGATGCTGTCTGTGCACTGTGCGGAGATGGGAGCCCTACACGGGGTGTGTGAGCCGTGTTTGGAATCACACAGGGAAATTATGCACTTACAGGGATGGCATAATTGAGGGAATGCTCGACTAGTGCAATTTTCTTATGTGCCTGTCAGCAAATCACTTAATCTGCGCTGTGCCAAGTTTCCCATCCGTTAAATGGGGAATGATTATCCCCCTACTTCCTAAGAGGGAGTGAGAATAATACCCGCTGATGATTGTGAGGGGACTGGAAAGCGGCCACGGAGATGCGCGATGACACACGTAGTGGCTGCAGACCTGAAAGGAACTCGTAGCCCTTTAAAACCAACTTTCAGAAATTAATTTCTCCTCCTCCTGTCTTTTTTTTTTTTTTTTTAATTATTATTATTATTATTATAGAATAAACTCCCGAAATAGATTTGTTTCTCCTGTGCAGGATTTGAACAGATTTCTCTGCAATTCCCTGGGTCAGGACATCCCAGGTGGGACAGAAGAGGAAAATACCACGATGTGCCTGGAGAAGGCACTTCGGGGGAGCCTGGAGCGATTCCCTCGCTCCTCAGCTGACCTCACACTCCCCCCTGGGTCCCCCTACCTCGGGGCCTCTCGCTGCCTCCTGGGAGCTGTAGTCAGCTCGCTCGGGGTGACCTTGGCTCCGGGCGCTGCGCCGGGCGGGGACGGCCGCCTCCCGGGCCAGGGAGCTCGGGGAGGGGGGACCGAGGGGGTCCCGTCGCCTCCCCCGTCCCCGTTCCTGCTCCATTCCATGCAAGAGCGGCCACGCAGCCGCTGCAGCCCCGCCGGGGTCGGGCCGGGAGCAGCATCGGGAGCCGCGGCGATGCTGCGCGCCGGGCAGGTACCGCGGGGATGGGCAGGGGGAGCCGGGGGGGAGCTGCGAGGACAGGGGCTCTTCTCCTTCCCATGGGATGCATGTCACGAGCATGCCACGGGCTTCCCATGCTCATCCCATGCACATCCTGCACCCATCCTATGTGCATCCTGCAACCATCCCACACCTATCCTATGTCCATCCCATACTCATCCCACACCAATCCCATGTGTATCCAGCACCCATCCCATGAGCATCCCATACCTATCCCATGCCCATCCTGTATTCATCCCACACACATCCCAGTCAGCATCCTGCACCCATCCCGTGCACCTCATGTCCACAGCCACGTACATTCCACACCCATTCCATGCACCTGGCGTGCTCATTCCATTCAAACCCTGTCTGCATCCCATGACCATCCCACACACATCCCAGTCACATCCCTGTTTGTCCTTCCCTCTCCCCAGGGGGATGCTGCTGATCCCAGCCAGCACCTCCCCATCACAGCCTGTAGCACTTTATAAAGGGGTCTCTCAATGTGGGTAAAATCTTGGGCAGCTCTGCTCAGACTCAATCCTTCCTAATGGATAAGTAGGAATGACTGTCCTAGGCCTAATGGGAACATCAAGTGGAATTTAAGGGGTCTCTGACTTATTTTTTCTACTTTTTGCAAGGCCACGGGGGTTGCAAGTGGCTGCTTTATGGCTTATTTAGGGATAATTGCTCCATATAGCATTGTAACTTCCATGTGATGGATTGTTATGTTCTTGCTCCTTTTTATTTTCCCCTCTCAGAATGTATGATGCAGTTTCTGTTTGTAGACTGTTTTAATAGCGAGGTGGCTGAGACAAAGTTTGCTCAATAAACTTGTTTTTCCCCTTGAGCAGCTTTATCTCAGATAAACGGGCTTTAAAGTCCCGGTTTAGTGTGGGACTAAGATTGTTTGCCATCCATCATTGTTAGTTAATTGCTATTTGGTTTGGATTTAGTTCTTTTCTTCTCTTCTCTTAAAAAACAATAAATAAAGGTGTGTTTTGTAATGGGGTAAAAGGTTTCCTAGGAGGCTTTTTAAAGTAGGGAAGCTCCAGGAAGCTGTTTTCTACCCCATCCACCCCACTGATGTGAAGATGAGAATCTGAGCTTCAGGGTTAGGTCTCAAAGCAGCTCTTTGCTTTCAGGTACCAGGATCCAGATGGCACCAGTGACCCTTGAGCATCTTCCCTGCATGGGAAACCCCAGTGCCACCCCCCCAGATGGGAGTTGACTGCTGGAGAAGAGGATGTGGAGATGGCTGACGGTGGATCAGATAGGGATGGAATGGGGAGAGGCCTGGAAGGGACAGAGAGGTCCTGTGGTGAGTGGTGCCACCCTGCAGGGTCTGCTGCCATGGGAGACTCAGGTCCCCTCTAAAGGTCTGGCTTTCCTGGAGCCTTTTTTGGTACAATGCTGCAAACTCCTGCAGTATCCCTGGGGATGATGGGTTTGGTGTCCAGGCTGTGCAGGCCAAATGCTCACCCACCCAGGCTGGGGCATCATGGACTCTCCTGACAGTGACTTTGTGAACAGTTCACCTCTTAGAAGAGGTGAAGAAATGCTCCATCTCCAGCCCAGGGGCTGCAGTTCTCCAGAACAATGGTCCAGAAGGCACCTGTTACAGCTCTCAGAGGGAAATACAGAAGAGAGAGGCTGGGAAGCAAACACCCTGGGATGCTGGAGCTCCAGATGATGAGTCAGAGGGAAGTCTGGGATTTTACATCCCCCTTGAGCACCTCTCTTCTCTCCTTATGGTTGAAATGGGGCACTCTGAATGCCAGAAGATACTTCTCCTGCACAAAGCTCCCATTTCACAGGCTACTGAGTTCTCAGGATTACCCTGAACCTTTTGCCCTGACATGGATGTACCTTTTTGAAAGCCAACCATCCTTGCAGATATGGGCAGAAACACCAGACAGCACTTTCAAGAAGAGAAAAGCTCTGTTGCTGGGTTATGGTCAGCTGGGGACTGATCAACACAGAGCAGCAAGGTTAATGTGTCTGCTGCTGGAATCACAGCACTTGGAATCATAGACTTATAGAATCACTTGAGTTGGAAGGACCTGTAAAGATCATCTAAGTCAAATCCTTGGATTTGTTCTCTTTTCATGGTACCAGCCACCACAGGAGATAATTCCCATGCAGGCAGAGGCTCTGTATGGGCAACTTTCTGTCTCTTGAATACAATTACACTGGAGTATGAAAGATATTTTACACAAATGGACAGCAAAGGATTTCATGCTGCTGTGTAACAGACTCCAGGAAAGGCTGGTTCCAGCTGTTATTTTATTCTCTTTTTTAAGTGCTTCACAGCAAAACCAGATGGGCTGTGTCAGTTGTGATGCTCCTCTCCAGAGCTGTTGCTGGAGCCAGGGTGTTCCTGTCCCATCCACTTTGACACACCATCCTCCTGCTGCTGAGGAGCTGATTGCATTGCTGGGAGCCAGGACTGTGCCTGACCTGCTCCAGAATTCCCCCACTGCTCCCCACCTCCCACTTGGCTCTCACTAGAAATGCATTGAACTGGTGACCCTGCAATCACTGCCACACTCTGGGGGCGCTTATGGGCAGTTTTGGGCAGCTGGGCTGTGCACATGGACAATCCCAGTGGGATTGGGACTGTAGCTTCACCCTGTGACAAGCAGGGTGTTACTACCTGCACCTCTGCAAGATAACTTGGGTTGCTATGGTTACAGATGGAAAACAGCTATGGGTTAACTCGGGCCAGTGTCACATGAAGCACAACATCCCACTTTGCTTTGTGCACACCTGAACCAGGGAAAACCACAGTGGTGGCCACCAGAAATATCCAAGCCCTGAGTTATCAGGTTAAACTTCTCTAAACTTCCCTAGACAGAGACCACGGTGGTGCAGCAGGGACGGGGTTGGGGTAAAGCAGCCTCCTGCAAGACTCCAGACCACCTCAGCCCTGTGAATGGTTATGTATTGGTGTACCCTGAGTTTTAAGGCCTCATTTAAGCTCTTATTTTTCTGGGCTTTCATGCTCTGAATATTTAAAAGGAATTCTCATAGTCAGGCACACCCCTCAGCTCCGGGCTGTGGTTGTGTCATGGAGGCAAAGCAGATAAAACATCAATGGGGCTGGAGTTGATATGGAATCATCTTCAGGACTTGGGGAAACATTCCAAGGCAAAAAAAAGGATTCCTGGAATGGGTATAAATAAAAAAAAAACCCTAGAATATTCTGCTCCAAGCAGAGCTGGTACTCACAGGTAGGACTGGAAACTCCATGGAGTCACTTTGGGATTATTTTCAACCTCTTCATACTATGGCTGATCTTTAGTCTTCTATTCACAATATATATTTAATGAAATCTTGTAAGAATTTACCTTCATCAAAATATATTCTTATTGCCTTAGGTTTTTTTGGGGGGAGGAATAGTTTTAGAGGCTGGTTTAGAGGTTTAAACCCATCTCTGGCAATTCCTTTGTTTCTGGGAGCAAATCCTCAGCTCTCCTTTTTCCCTCTCACAAAGTGAAACAGTCGTGGAAGGACTGAGAAGGAGATGGGTTTGTGTGGGCTTTCTGAAAAGGAAAATAGTTGGCAGGAACATGAGCAAAGCTGAAAGTATTTTCATCTGTTTTGTTTTGTAATGTTTAATGTTTTGTTTTCTGCTTTACGAATTATACAAAGGGATTGCTCAAAAACAAAGGTCTCTCATTTCTGGAAAAAAGGGGAAAAAAATCTGCAGGGGGACTAATGTGACTAATCAGAATTGGCCAAGCAAGAAACAAACCCCAAAATACCTTGAAAAATGACAATATCTTGAAAAATGACAATATTTTGAAGAATGACAATATCTATTTTCTCTTAGGGGAAAAAAAAGAAAACCACAACATTTTACCCTTTAATTGAGTTTTGTTTGCAAAATAATTCCAGGCTGGGAAGAGTAGTCAGTTTGTGCATATAAATATTTTTTATGATTAATTTTTCTTTATGGTGGCTTGGATTTTAGAATTTACTGGTGGTGAATATATGAATGCTCTGCAACTACAAAATACCACCCTAACTTTTAAACTGCTGGGTACCCTGGTTTTAGGCAAGGCTACAGAAGACAACTGACCAAAAAGAGTTAAAAAAAAGTAAAAATAAAAATGATGGGAATTTGAGGAGAAAAAAGCTGGGAAAGGGGTCTCTTGTTGCTCCCTCTTTTTTTTTTTACAAGTATATTGAAAAGATAATAGCTCAGAACTACTTATTTTTAGAACCATCTAGAAGCCTCATCTGAGCCCCAGCAGCCAGCATGGCTCAGTGTGTACAAGCAAAGACACTTTGTCCCTGGCCAAAAGAATTTACAATCCCGGTTTCAAGGCTGAGAGACAAGAGGAGGAGAAAAAAACAAAACCCCTCAGCCAGCACCTACCAGCCCCAAGCCCAGCACCAGCAGAACACGCTGGAGTGCCACGGTGCTGGTTAATTCAGCTCCAACTGTTGGATCTGCTCTGAACAGGACAAATTGCAGAAATCAAAGGGGAAAAAAAAGCATTTCAGGATTGTTGTTTTTTTTTTTTCCAGATAAGAACAAATAATCTGTGACATGGAGTTTTAAAGGCTCTGGGAGTGTCTTGGCAGCCGCTGGGTAGCGAGGAGCCGGAGGCAGGCGTGGTGCTGGCTCCCTGCGTGTCTGGCAGCTCCAGGGAGCTCGTGGGTGCTGTGCCGGGGGTGGGAGTGGGGCCCGCAGCGATTCCTATGAATCACAGCCCATTTCCCAATCTCTCACTGTGCTTATAAAAGCAGACACTCCAGGCAGGAGCTGGCAGACACACACCCCAGGGAGATGTGCCCTCGGCTCCATAGTCACAGCCAAGCGTCTGTGCACGGGCAGCAGCATCCCCTTGTTGGCGGCAGCAGTGGACGCAGGGAGGGGGCTGCTCTGGGATGTGGTGATGCTAAGAAAGCTGCTTAGCAATGTCTGAAGAAGTTTTCCCCCGTTTATTCGTTTCCCAGTTGGAAAACACTGCTTTGTCATATTAAGGTTGGTGAAACTTCTAATGGGAGATTTTCTTGTACAGCTCTGGGGAGCTGGGAGGTGACAGCTGGACTGACAACTGGGACTGTGGGACAGCCTAAAAACTCTGCTACAGACTCAGCCAGGATGTAAAGGTTGGAGCTGCAAGAACTGTCCTCTGTGGAGATCAGAGTAGAGCTGTGCAGGTGAATTTCTGTCAGCCCGAGTGAGCCCCCATCAGCCCAGAGGTACCTGCTGGTCTGCATTAAACATTTAATTATTCACAAACTTCATTAAAAATACAAAAAGCAAACCCCAACACCACGACTCAGTGCAGAGGGCAAATGAATCTCTAAACAAACACACAATGAACTCTTTTCTGATCATCTCCTGAAGTAAAAACCCTCTTGACTGAAGCACCAGCCCTGCTCACAACCACCGAGGCATTTTGCAGGGAAACACCCTCTTCCCAACCCTCCTTCCCTCAGCCGCAAGCGCCGGTGTCCCGGGGGGCAGGCAGCCGACCAGCACCGTGCCACTGGGCACGTCCCAGTCCTTACCAGCACGCAGCACACCCTGCCAGGCTGGCAGCCCTGGCACGATGCTATCGGCGGCTCAGATCCTGCCCTGGGCGACGGCTGCGTTCTGACAGCCCTCGGGATTCGGGTTCTGATTTTGTTTGGTTGGTTGTTGCTTTTCCAAAGCATCTAAACAGGCACAGCTGGGACTCTTTCAGTGACCTTGGTGCTGTCCCCCTTGTACTTACGGGAGAGCTGATCCTCAGGGAGGTAAAGCCAAGGTACCCAAGGAGTGTTTGCAGAATGTTCCCTTTGTTTTGCCAGCAGTGGCTGGCTGCTCTGCGCGGCGGCAGCGATATGCACAGACCCAGATCCACCTCGAGCAGGGGGGGCCCTGGTGCTTTCCTACAGAAACAAGGAGGAAACCCCCCCCCCAAGAGTGTTAGCTCCTGCTTTCTGGCAAAACAAAACGATCGTGGCCAAAGAGATACGTTTTCTGGCTAAATATTTAAAGGGATAATTAATATACATCCTTTAGGGTGGGGAAGTCACAGTTTCCTCGGCTTTGCAGAAATAAACTACCGTTGTTTGGAAAGCAGAGGTTTAAAAATGTTTATTTCATACTAAACATCCAGTAATTTTGCTTATGAGGCAGCAAGTTGGCTCTCTGAGTCAGAAGGAGATAAAACCAGTATGGATTCATGGCAGTTCCTATGGGATGCACTGGTGCATGGCACCGCTCCGTGGGCGGGGGGGGTTTAACCTCACTGGGCAGCTCTGGCACAGGACCAGATTTCAGCACGGGGGAGGTGGTGACATCTCTAACCAGCAAACCCCACGGTTACCTGGGAACTCTGGTTTTTCCAGTGGCTTGGGGAACTGGGCTGAGGAGCTTTTCCAGGCTGGAGCTGGGCAGGCGAAGGCCGGCGAGGCGGGACGCTGCCGTCACTGCCGTCACTCCCGGCGTCCCCATCGCTCCGGCCGGAGGACGGCGTGTTCCTGGGGTTATGCAATAACAGGGGGTGGGTGCCCCCCGGCCCCTCCACGGCTGCTGAGCCCCCCACTGAGCCCCCAGTCCCCTCCAGGCCATTCCCAGCCCCGGCGTCCCCGCGGGAAACGGGAAACCGTGAAAAAGCAGAAGTGTGGCTGTAATTAGGATTATTCTATTTTTAGCAAGCTGTCTGGTGCCCTGTCCCTGCTCCAGCTGAGATGTTTAATTCTTTCTAGCTCGGCTCTTCCTGCAGCTGCAAGCAGGACCAATATAAAAGATTTTTCTTTGAAACCTTGAATTTGTCGGGTTTTTGGTGGGGTGTGATGGTTTTTACAAAGAAAAAAAACAACACCTTTTTTTTTTGGCACCCTTTGCATAATAGCTGGAAAAATCCAGCACTAAATTAATACAAAGGGTGCTCTATTAAAAAAAAAAAAAGTTTTATGAGTTTTACTATCATTATTATTCATTTTACTGTGGGAATCTAGTCATAGATCTGGAATGTGTTATACCCTGGGCTGAACAAACAGCACGGAAGGAAAATTGCCTTTTCCAAGCTATACTGAGCAGAAACACTTAGTGACACCCTATTTTGCTTAACAGCACCAGGAGAAGACATTAAAGCCATCTCTGAGCAGCCAGCTGAGCACCTCAGCATTTACCAAGCCTGCCTTTAAATAGCTGCTTGCTCCATTGTTTAACCTTATAGAATGTATTTGTAAAGGGAACTTTGAGCCAGATTAGCAGCTAGGAAAACACCGTGGAACACAGTTGGATCCAGATCAATAGATTCTGCCGTCCCGCTGCACCTCCCACCACCCAAGAACGTTTGGTTTCTACAAATATTCCCGTATGGAGTATTTGGGCCCATGTGAGACTGGCCGGGCCCTGAGGTGGTGGGAGGAAGGAGTAGCCCCTGGGCCTCCCCGTGGCCAGGTTGGTACCTCTGAGCTGTGTCAGAGCAGCAGGTTTATTGGAAGCTTTTCTTGCCCTAGGTGTGCTCTGCGATGGGTGGGAAGCAGAGGGTGGTCCAGCACCTGCTGAAGATGCTTTCCTTAGGGAAAAAACAGGCTCCTTAGCAAAAACACCCTCTCCCTGCTGACAACACTCAGCCCAGGGGTGTGCTCTGCTTCACGTGGAGGGGCAGAGTGGATTTTCCTCCACACCCCACCTGTCCACATCTTCCAACCCCCCCCTTGCCCCGCTGGCGTGTGTGTTAGTGACTCACGGAGCTCCCAAGTGCTGGGAGCAGAGATTGGCTATTTCTGGGCTTGCACTGCAATCCCTGCTACCTCCGACTGCGCTGCCAGAGCACCTCAGCCATGCGCAGCACCCCCGCCGGCTCTATTCTTAGCAGCTAATAGCTGAAATAATTACTTTTGTCTCAGCGCTGTTGGCTCCTCAAGATTTGGAGCTGCAGCTCTGGGAGCCTGGCTGCCCCCACCGGCTCTCCCACGGCGGGCAGAGCAGCCACGGGGGCACCAGGGCCGGCCTCTGGGCAGCGATTCCCTGGTCGTGCTGCCCACAGAGCTGCAGGAGAATGAGCAGAGGGGTCGGTGGATGGTGCTAAATACCTCAAACCCGGCGTGGACACGGGGTGTAAGCATCACTTGGAAGCAGCTCATATGTTAATGTGGTGCCACCTCCTTGAAAAAGATCTCGGCTCCTCCAGCTGGGGTTTTCTTAGGCTTCTCCAGGTGCATTCCAGGTTTTCCAAGGGAGGGTTTCCACCTGCAGGCTCCCACTCCCATGCCTGCTCTCTGGCGTGGGCTCGGTTTGCACGAGGAACGCAAGTGGTTTATGCAAATGGGACTATCCAATGCCAGCACATCCTCGGGAATGAGCCCACAGCTCTGGCTTTGCAGTCATCTGCTCCCAACACCAGCACTTCCAGCTGATTCCCACCTCCCAGGGAGGATGGTAAGACCCCACCCCAGTCAGGTGTGCACACCCCAGCAGGCACCAGAATCCAGTCAACACTTGTTTAGAAGTGGGGGTTTTATTCTTTCTCTGCTTGCCTGTTCTTCCTCCTCTTGGATGGGATCCCAAGAAAGATTTATTTATTTATTTATTTATTTATTTATTTAGAGGATAAATTGCTATTATAACATTCAGATTAAAAGAAAAAAATTAAAAATTACCTGCTCCCTGCTTGGTGAGGGTCAGGGCAAACAGTCCTGGCAAGACAGGCTGTCGTGTTACTGTTCCTGCTGGTACTCCTTGAAAGGAGCTGGCCAGGAATTCTCTGCCGACACAGATTTATGTTGGAAAACATCGTTTCACTGAGGTTGTTTTGTGAGGAAGAAGCAGCTCTGACAAACCCCACATTTGGAAAAAGAGTCATCCCAAACTGG
>VYZU01069149.1:0-11506 GCA_013401355.1 Ceyx cyanopectus | reverse complement strand
CTAGGTCCCTTCCATTCTGTGATCTACTGAACTGATTTGCAATGAGGTGACAAAACCTGGTGACCAATAAAACCCCGTGCAGAGGGTGATGAGGCTGCCCCCCTATGCCCCAGTGCCACCCACCCCAGCAGGAAGAGCCCTGGCTCTGTGTTCATGTGTCACACAGGACTGTGGCACCTGCAGAACGGGTGGGGAGGTGCCCAGGGCTGTGCCCCTGCTCACTCCTCCTTACCTGCAGGCAATATTCACACTGGTAAGGCTTCTCCCCACTGTGAGTCCTTTTGTGCCTCTGCATGTGGTACTTCTGAATAAACCTCATCCCGCACTCGTCACAGAAAAATGGCTTTTCACCTGAGGAGAAACAGGGAGCAGAGGCAAATCAGAGCTCTCCACACAGTCAGTGCATTCTGAGCAGCAATAAAGAGGAGGATTTAGTCTGATGCTCTGGGAAACACCACAGGGCTTGCTCACCTTCTCATTCTACCCCCTACTCAGTAGCTGTTTCCTCAAGATTATTTTTACCTTTTACACTAAAACAAACCCCATCACCTTTAATAGTAAATTCTTACCCTCTCTTTCTAATGTAATTGCAGATAACTCTGAAACCTAATGAATTAAGAACTGTCTTCTTGAATTGCATAGTATTTTTTTTCAGGGCAGACCAACTCATTAACTCAAACCCATCCTCCCTAGAAGAGAATTATGCATTTCCAAGCTTTTAATTTAATATTTTTGTAGGTGTCCTGCATTTTCCATATATTTTTTCCCCTATTGTATGCATAACTGAAAAAAAAAGGCTCTGAAAAAAATAATATTTTGTTAGAAACTCAATTTTTAAAACACTAATTAATTAAAAATTATTTTCAAAACTAAGAAACCTCTGCAGTTGAACTGGTGTTTGTGTACTTACAGGTTTGTCAAGTCTGGTTGTTTTGTTTGGTGGTTGTTTTACTTTTCATTAAATATTTGTTCAGACAAAACTCATTCCCTGAACTCACCCTCAGTTTTCCTCCCAGAGAAGTCCTGCAGTGATTCTTTCAGAACACTGAGTAACTTCATTTTTATTTCTTGTAACTTTTGCCTTACTCCTTCCTTCTGCTATTTTTATTTTGTAGGCTCCTCTGATAAAAACTAAACTCTGAAAAGCTACTTTTGCTTTTACAATAGCTCAGTGTTACTTAATAGTGACCTTGGCCTGAACAACAGGGATCTTCCCTCCTAATATTTGCAAAGAAATCTTCTGAGCTCACACAGACACCAGGGATTGTCTTGGCAGGTGCCAACAACCTGCACTGGTTTTGGGGATAGAAATCATCCATCCTTTGCTACCAGAAATATGCAGACTACTGCTTTTCTGAGGTGGCTTTATTCTTTATTCTTTTGTGAGATTTTATTAGATTATTACTAATAATGACTTGTGAAAACGTTGATCAATTTAATGTTATTATTTGAAATAGTGTCTCTTCCATTTAGAATGAAGGTACTTGGCCACATCCTTCCACAAATGCAAATATGGTAAAAATATACCAATATTTATAGAAATTAGAATGGAAAATACCTCTGTCACCCACAAATTTGCTCCTCATCAGATCAGTTTCAACATCCTTCATCCCAAGCAGTTTCCAATCTCTCTTTGTACACCTACTTCCTACTACTAATTAATAAAGACTAACATTAATAAAGACTAACATTAATAAAGACTAACATTAATAAAGACTAACATTAATAAAGATTAAAAATTAATATGAAATATGCTTCCTCTAATAATTTCTTCCTGAAAGGTGCCTGCTGTGCTGCTGTTGTACTTTTCAAACAAGATCTATCACAAATGGAGGACATAATTAAAAACAACCTTTTGCTAGGGTAGGTAGAATCCAAGATAGAGTTTTCTGCAGCATCTTGGTGAATGGGAAAGAATTGGTTGTAGGAGAAAAAAAAAGTCAAAATGTAATACAATAATTAAATGCATTATTTAAGGGAACAGACACTGTCTATGTTGGGAATCCATTAAAAGTGAGGAATGGGTTTATAAAGTGTAGTACAAATCCTGTGTGTATCAGTGATAAACTCCCAGGCATTTAAAAACATGAAAATATGAATTATAAAACAGCAAAGGCATCAATAAAAAAGCAATATGATTGATTAATAATGTGCTTGAATTGTTAGCCCCAATATTGCTTTTTTTTCCAATGTAATCTCATTTTTTTTTTGTTTAAAATGGGGAGGAGGGTGTGTTACAGAGCTAGGACACATGAGCAGAAGAGTGGATAAGGTGCAGAGAAATGTCTCCAAGCAGAGAGAAAACAGATAGATTTGGGAAAAACCCAACAAAATAAACACAACTCAACCCCTCACAAAAGACTCTGCACCTTCCAAGTCTAGTAAACTGAAAATATGGAGGTTTTTTTTGTCTACCAGTGACTCCTCCTTCCCTTCCAACTGGGGTGGTGCCAGCAGTGCCAAGCAGCAGCCCTAACAGGCACTGCCAGAGAGTTCTGTGCTGATGCAGTGTCTGCTTTTAGATGCAACTCTTTAATTCTTCAGCAGAATAAATCTGTTCCCTGATTGCTCCCTCACTCCCCTGAACACTTCACCTGGAGGAGTGGCTGAGAGTGGCACTGGAACTAGCTGAAGCACCTTGTAACTGGCATGAAAATGGGTTTCTGAGTCTTACAGCTGTCTCTGGCTTAAAATAAAACAGAAAAAAAATGGATAAAAAATGGATCAACACCTTCAGAAGAGTAATGAACACCCTGTTCATCAGGGCTTTGAACACCGTGCCAAAGTGGCAACCCAGAGAGATCCAAATGCCACAGAGAAATGACTGCACTGAATTGATAAGGAGCATTTCTTTGAGTGTGAACAAAGAGAGGTTTCCCTAGTCAAATACCTGCTAGCTAAACAGGCCTCAAAAAAAAGCTCTTTTCCACTCCTGGAAGATGGGATTTTAATGTTTTCTCCCTGGGTGTTCAATGTTTTCTCCTAACCATCCACTAGTCCTCACCTAGGCAAACACCCATGATTTAAACCCAAGCAACACCTTCCATTTCCTCAGATAACCCAACTGCAGCTCAGGATGCTGAGGAAAGGAGGAAAATATAATTATCCCCAAAAAAAAATAAATTAACAAGATGGTTAATTTGTTAAATGGCACCTTTTCCTCTGCTGAACAAAGCCTAGTGTATTAAGAGCTGGCAAAAAAACCCTGCACCACCACCAGCACCAAGCACCCTCCCTCCCAAGCTTCACAGAATTAGAGCTAGAAGCTGAATGCAAAAATAATAATTAATCCATTGGCAAAACATTTGCAGTCAAGTGTTAATTAACTCTATTGCCCAGACACTCATTTTCAAAGCCACGTACAGGGAATAATCCTCATTTATAAAAACCCCAAAACCCAAATTGGTGAAAAAGGTGAAGACTGCAGTTAAATTTTTGGGGTTTTTTCTTTTTTTTTGGGGCAGATATGAGGAGTGAGAGTGAGCATCAGTGTCTAGATAAAATTGAGGCAGCATGGCTCACCAATTCAGATACTGGGCAGACTGGAGGAAACCTAAAGCCTGTGCTGGTGGCAACCCAGGATACAAAAATCCCAGCTGCTTGTGCAGGTAACTAACTCCCTGTACACTGCTCTGAAAATCTATTTAGCAGCTTTTCTCTCCCTCTGGAGCCTTCCCCATGCACCCCTGAGGCCAAGGAACACTCAGCCCTGCTGAGAACCTGGCATCTGGTCCAAAGGGACCATGCTACCCAACGTTGCCAAGAGGAACTGAAAGGCCATGCACCAAAATGCCAAAAACCCAACGAAGCCAAACCTGTTCACAACGTGGATTTGTGTGGTGCAAGGTGAAAAAAAATAAATATGGAGAAAATCCCACTCTCTTTGGCTTTAAACTTATCTGGCCTACCACACAGATTATTTTAAACTAAGGCTCTTCTTTTTTAGAACACTCCTGAATTATGCCTTATAAAATAAAATTGTAAAATTATATTATAAAAATATACCTGATAAAATTATATTATTCTACCTGATAAAATTCCATTATGAAATTCTACCTGACAAAATTCCATTATGAAATTCTACCTGATAAAAATCCATNATAAAAATCTATTATAAAATTCTACCTGATAAAAATCTATTATAAAATTCTACCTGATAAAAATCTATTATAAAATTCTACCTGATAAAAATCTATTATAAAATTCTACCTGATAAAAATCTATTATAAAATTCTACCTGATAAAAATCTATTATAAAATTCTACCTGATAAAATCCTATTTATACAATTATACCTGATAAAATTCTATTTCTAAAAATACACCTGATAAAATTCTATTTATAAAAATACACCTTATAAAATAAAAGGAAAGGCCAAACTGATACCTTTGGGGTTATTTTTATTATTATTTTGGCCCATTTTATCCCTGGCACTTTTCCATCACATTCCCAAACAAATAAATGTTGGAAGTCTGAATTAACTCAACACCACAACAACGAGGACAACAAAATGGAACAAACCTTGTCTTTCTGAGTGCACAAGAGTCAGGATTTTCTGCACTGACACAAAGCTGCTTTCAGATTTCCAGTTACACTCACTTCACAAAGGAAAAGCAGAGAACTATTTGGGTTTTTTTTGTCAGCTTTATGACATCTGTGAAGTCCAAACAAACTACAGCAGGGTTTGGGGGTGGGGGGCTGCACAGTCATTCCCAGACACCTCTCCCACGTTTCAAGCACACCAGTAAAGATGCTCAAGGCACCATTACTCACCAGTATGGATCTTCTCATGCCTCTGCAGCAGGTACTTCTGAATGAAACGCATGTCGCACTGACTGCACTGAAAGGGTTTTTCACCTTGAACAATATAATTCCAGATCCATCAGTTAATTCCTGACACGCCCTGGGCTCCCAAGAACTACTTCTGAGGCATATTAAAATATCTATTTAAAAAACAAACCAAACCAAACCCCAGCATCTGAGCTGATTCCAACCACACTGCCACCACGCAGCCTGGCTCAGCAGAGGAGCTGCAGGGTCCTTCCCCATCACCCCAGGGTGGCACTGCCAGCTGGGTACCAGGCTGCTCTGGGGGTCCTGGCAGGCTACCCTCGGGGAAGAACCTCCTCCAGCTCTCCCCAGGGAGGCACCTCCTCGGGTGAATCAGCACAAAGGGGTCGAGTTTGAGTCAACCCATGAGCAGCTGGGTCTTTGGTTTATTCAACACAGGTTGGTTTGGGGTTTTGGGGTTCTTTTTTGGTTGTTTTTTTCTTTTTTCTGGTGTTCTTTTGACACTTTGGTGCATGGAATCTCTAAGCTTAGATGCCAAGTTAGCTACACTCTCAACACTGAAATTCACACAGAGCTGAAAAACATATTTAACATAAGTAAACAAGTCTTTATATAGCAGAAAAGACAAATGTGAAGTCAAGCAGTACCTGTATGAATGAAGACATGTCTCTGTAAATGGTAGTTGGTTCTAAAGGCAGCATTGCAATGCTCACAAACATGAGATTTGTGGGTTTTCACACCAAGTGATCCATCCTCATTTATTGTAAGGATCTATTTTAAAAAGAGTAAAATTTGTTCTCACACTACCCTCTAAAGATGTCTTATTAACTACAGAAAAAAACAAAAAAGCGTTATTTATCTCTTTTTTTTTTGGTTTTGGATGCAGAAAATGTCAATATTTCAGGCAAAACAATGCTAATTTCTACAACACTAAGGCTTCACAGCTCCAACTGCAGTCCACTCCAGCCCGTGTCTCCTCGTGCATCAACAGGACAGAGACAAGAGCAGCTGGTGGAAAATCAGCTCAGAGCTCCCCTGTTCACTTTACATGTTACTGTTTACTTTGTCCCTCTGTTGGAAAGGATGCAAAGTAACCAAAGCACCTCTGGGCACTGAACTGTGGATAATCATCGTTTAAAACAAAAAGTTATATTCATTTTTTTTCAAACCACAACTGTAAATGTTTGCTATAAGTCATTAAAGCTTATCCAGTCACACCAATTATCTACATCTACACAATACCAATAGCCTTAGAAGCAAATTTATATATGGTAAAGCAACACTCCAAAGCCAAACAGTCAATAAAAGAGCATTATTCTTCTCCCTTTTCAGGGAGAAGTATTTTTCACTCAATAAATGTTATGGAGCATCTCCTTGGCGACTTCAATTGCCACTCTCAATTGCTTTGCTGTCAAACAAAGCTCTGACTTCAGAGTTGAGAAAACTTAAATGGGAACAAAAAATGGCACCACATCTGTGGTGTACATTAAAGCTCATCACTAATTTGTCATTAAAAAAAAAAAAAAGCAAACCCCAAACTATCATCTCTGGCAAAGAGAATAAGAAAAAACAGCAAACAATTCACATTTCCAAAAGTCTGAACTGGAAACAGAGCTGAAGTAACCTTAAAGAAAACAGTTTAGTCCCTTGTTATTGAGCAAAAAAAAAAAAAAGCCTGCTGGGGAGACACATCTGCACCCCATGAGCTACCATGGCTTGGGATTGATGGCAATGGCAGGGGTGGGAGGCAGGAACTGAGCAGGACCTCTGCAGAAGCAATAACAGTGGAGCATCTGCTTCAGCAACTCTCAACTCTGCTGCTTCCAGCTGCAGCAGGAGGGAGAGTCTGGAGCTGACACACCCTTGTGCATTCACTCTGGAGGACAAGCACATCCACACCTTTGGAGGTTGCTCCAGCAAGTCAGAGGGAGAGACAGTCACCAACTCTGCTGTAACAACGTGCAGCTAATGAAACACTGACTTAAAACGTGATTAAGTACCAATTGTTAAATGCTTTGCTGGTGCTGTATTGAAATTCTTTAATGATTCTGCAGAAAATACACTTAATTTCACCATTATCTTAAACATGGGCTCTTCCACTGCACCAGCTCTTGAATGAAGCTCACTTGTCAGTGCAGCTCTGGCAGCAGAAGCAATGACAAAAGCTCGTGTGCGTGTCGTGTGCTCACGTGTGCAAATGTGTGTGTGTGGGTGTGTGTGTGTGCATGGAGGGGGGGGAGGGTCCATCACAGCTCCCTGCACTTGCTTTCTACTGCTGCATGAGCAGAAAACACACATCTACCTGCTCTCAGTCTGGTAAGTGACTTGCACCTGTCAGTCCCAGCTGGTGTGTGGGTGGGAAGCCCACCCGTGGCTGTGGGGATGCTGTCTGCAGTAGGCTCACCTATGTCAGTCCTTCAGCTGCTCTCTGCCTTCCTACTCTGACAGCCCTGAGGTGAAGAGAGTCTGAAAAAGAACCTGCTGAACAATCCTCTTGGTCACAGGCTGGGAGATCAGAAGGAAGCATGCAAGGGTGGGTGTGTGGGCAGAGGGGCACAGCCTCTCCCACCTTGCCATGTTTCCATGGAAGTGATTTGTGGATGCTCTGAAGCTAAATCTCTTTTTTTTATTATTATTATTAACCAAGGGAGAAGGATCTTTTCTGCTCAGGGCTGGGAACTTGCTTCACGAGCCAATCTGAAGCAAATTCTCTCCAGGCACAGACCTGATTTGTCAGGGCTGGAGGGCTGAGGGGGTCCCACCCCTAGGAAAACACAAAGGGGTGGAGATTTCCCTGGAGTTACAGTGAGTTTTCCTTCACACAGTGAGGGCTCAGTTTAAATGCTGCTGTGTGACAAGGTGGGATTTTCCCTGTCAGAGCCTGGGGAATTTCTGGACTGCCACCTCAGGAGGAGGGGAAATGATTTTGGTTTTGTCTGAAGTTGCATCTCAGTCTTTTCAGACACACAGGGGGAACAATCTCCTCGTGAATGGATCTACAAAACAAATTCTGAGGTAACAAACCAGCAGCTATGGTAAGAATCTTTTGATATCTAAATAAATACATCAATGAAGGTGATGAATGACCACAGGAACAGTCCCTACTGGTGAATTATTTTTATATAGATTAGTCAGCTTTTTAGAATTTTCAAAAACTACCATTTTAGATTTCTTTTTAAAAACTTTTCACTGCTATGCATGAAGCATATAAAATTATCAGGCTCACAGAAAAAAAAGCACAACTCTTATTAGATAGATACAGAGTAATGAGTTATCATTCGTCTACAAAGCTACTGACTCATCATTTAAAAAAAAAATAAAAATAATAAAAATAGATATATATTTGGAGAGAGAACTGCCTGGAGAGACAGACATTAAAATATGTCAAGGGTTCATGTTGCTAAAAAGAGTTCAAAGGAAAACACTGTTATATCAGGTTTTGTTTTGGGTCTCTGGTGAACTTCAGAACTGCATCTTTACTGAGCAAACAAACAATTTCCAGCCTAGCTACTTCAAATGCTAATGAAATTAGTCATAGTTAACCAAATCTTCAGGTTCTTTTCATCTTGGTTTTGCCAAATCAATGTCTTACTTTTGCTGGTGAACGCTGTTTTCTTTTCTTCTTTTTCTGCAAATCTACTGGCTCTCGTATTTGTTTTTTGTCTCGTTTCTGTTGTTCAGATGCATCAGTAAAGGTAATTTCTTGCTTTACACTGATCTGTTAAGATACCAAGTGCCAGTTTCAGGTAAGGTTCTCACTACAGGAAAAGCATTTTTTCAATTTTAGAAGATGACAAACTGCTGAAACAGAAAACCTTTCCTAAGGGCATTATCTTGTGCCTTCATCTTTCAGAAATTTAAGTGAAAGGAATAATAAGTATCTTAAATCAAAAGGGCATAGTTAAGTGCTACAGCAACAATTGGATGTATCCTTTCATTCATCTCCCAAGGTCTTTTTTTTTTTTTCTTTTTTTTTTTCCTTCTGACCTGTGGTGATTTTGAGATCAGTTCTCATATGAAAATCACTTCCATCTGTAAAACCATTCAGCTTTCAATACCTAGTTTACTTTAGTCCGTGGTGTTGTCAAGGCAAGATTTAACTGAGTCGTTTATTCAATATTTAAGACAGAAGTATTCTTTAAAAAAAACAAAAACAAAACCGAAAAACCAAAAACACAAAAACAAATCAAAAAGGCAGTAATGCTTTTTTTTTTTTGAAAAAAAAAAATAAATTAATTTCTGGATCTAAACTTCAATAAAGAGCATGATACCACTAGAGATTTCACTAGCACCTGAACCACCTGAGCTACAGCTAACAGAGGAGTGTTTTAGTGCTGCTTCCTCTCCGTGCATAATTCTAGCTACATTTTCAAGTCCTGGTGTTATCCTTTCTTTTTTTTTTTTTTTTTTGAAGGGTAACAGTGGTGATGCTGAAAACAGAAGCTCTGTTTCCAGTAGGAAGTCATCTATGTGCTCTCGGGGGAAGCTGCTGAGGAG
This sequence comes from Ceyx cyanopectus, assembly GCA_013401355.1. Taxonomy (NCBI): domain Eukaryota; kingdom Metazoa; phylum Chordata; class Aves; order Coraciiformes; family Alcedinidae; genus Ceyx; species Ceyx cyanopectus. The sequence continues at coordinate 2,219 of VYZU01069149.1, read as the reverse complement.
TTATGGGCATGTATGAAGTGTCACAGTCCAACCTGCAGTGTGAATGCAATTTGCTGAGCGTCCAACGTGCTTCGAGACCATGCGAGGTGCTTCCTGGAGCAAGAGAGGCTACCCAGTGCTAGGACCAGCAAAAAAAGGCTTTGCACCTTTGTCCCCAGGCTACTTGCTTTGGTTTGGAGTTACCCTCGAGCATTTAAAAAGAGCACATCTTAACGCGTTAACTCTACGGTAACAGCTTCTGAAGTGCTTATAAACCAGATACTTCAGAGATTACCCTGGATTGGCCAAATCTATCCAGAGCCAGAGGCAAATGACCCGTTCAGGACCAGCATCCGTTCCTTAAACGCGTTTCTAATCGACATCCAAAGCCAGCAATTAACCAGACCGCGCCTCCCACGCTCCGCCAACAGGGGTTGCTTACAGGGACATTGACAGCGTACTGCAGCCCTTGGGGGAGTCTCTCAGCAGCGTCCACCTCCTCGTCGTTCTTCACCGTCTCCTCGTGGACCATCAGCTCATCGTGGGGGATCATCTCCTGCTGCCTCAGCTCGCTGTCCTGCAGCACCTCGTCGGCCGCCAGCATCTCGGCGTGGGCCATGGGCCGCTCGGGCCTCTCGCCCGCCGCCCCGGCCTGCTCGGCCACTGCCATCCCTACCATAGCCCTGGGGGACTGCATCTGGTCTATGCCACCACATTTAAGAAATAATCCTCCCAGCTTGTCTTCAATGTTCATTCTTAAGTGCAACGACCTGCAAAGAAAGGTTGGCACAGTCAGCGTCCGCCGCGGTGCTCTCTGGGGTTTACACACACGCACACTGTTCAAAGCACCCAAATGAGGGGGGGAAGATGGGCATCCTGCTCCCAACACCACAAAATTCTCCTTTCACGCACATCTGAGTGTGCACGGTTCAAGACTTCCAAAGAAAATCCAAAGCCACGGGGGTGGGTCAAAATCCTGGTGGTTAAATGACATTCCAGACCCGCCTGGATCTGCTCCTGGGTGACCTGGTCTAGGTGACCCTGCTCTGGCAGGGGGTTGGACTAGATGATCTTCTAGCTCCCTTCCAACCCCTGACACTCTGATTCTGTGACAGCTAATTTCTCCTTCCCATTCCATAAAAACCTGGTTTTTTTCCCCATGTGGCCTTTTCACTCTGTCCCCTTTTACAAATGCCTCTCTCATATTGTCCCTGCTCTCCCTACCTCCCTGTCCTTTAAGTGCCCTTTCCCTGCTGCCACCCCAGCCCCAGGGCACAATGGAGCTGCTGGGACATCTCAGTGGAGAGAAAACTGGGATGCATCATAAAGAAGCTTGGCCAGCAGGTGGAGGGAGGTGACAGTGCCTCTCTGCTCCACTGGGGAGACCTCAGTGAGCTCTGGATCCAGCTCTGGGCTCCCAGAGTAAGAAGGACCTACTGGAGTGGGTCCAGAGGAGGATCACAGAAATGCTCAGGGGGCTGCAGCTCTCCTGGGAGGAAAGGCTGGTAGAGGACAGAGGATTTTGTGAAGCTGGAGGTGGCAGCATCTCCTTATTCTATTTATTATCATCATCATGGTTGTGATGATGTTGGTAGATGGTTGGACCTGGTGCTCCTGGGGGCCTTTTCCCACCTTCACCAGCCTGTGATTCTATAAGCAAGACCATCCTAACACTGCTCCCCTCGGGGCACTCCTCCTTCAGACAGACAGACAGACAGCCCTGTGCCTTCCCACAGGTGGGGGGCAGGTTTATACCCAACTACACTGAGTTTACACAATAAATAGTGGTCCTTCCTCAGGTGAGTACTTAGGAACTCAAGCCACAGCAGAAAGAGCTGGCAAAGATCTCAAAGCTCTCCTGCATTACACTTTGCTGCCAATACTGCTGAGTTCTTAACCTTCTTGGAGTGAAATTCACAAACAAACAAATAAACCAACCCACTACACACCCAAAACAAACAGAAGAAGCCAAACAATTCCTGCTCACAGTCACTCACGTTGTGGAACTTGAAAGTGAAGGAACATCTGTCCCTCTTCTCTCCTGTAAGAGGTTCTAAACCTCTGAATGCATCCCCAAAAGGCTGACAGACAGGATGGTGACTCCTCCAGGTTTCAAATATTTAAGAGGCACACCAAAGAAAGAAGTTTTGCAGTGAATTGTATTATTTTTTAGTAAGCTTTCCTCTACTGGAAGTCAGGAGGACACAGCCACCAAGCTAAATCTGTTGGGTTTTTTTTCC
>VYZU01069143.1:0-16270 GCA_013401355.1 Ceyx cyanopectus | reverse complement strand
AATTTGATGAAACAAAAGAGGAAAAAAACAGCTCTTAAAATAGAAAATTTCTGAAATATCCTTTTGGTGTTAATGGTGTGTATACACATTATTTTAGGAAAGCTAAAATAAGAAGAGCATACTTTTTTTTTTTTTTTTTACATAAATAAAGCCTACAAAATACACTGGATTGAAACCAAAAGCAGAAAATAAAGGCAATACATAAATATTCACTGCATTCAGACAGCAGCCCTCTTTAATAAAGGTTTCACAGAACAGCTGAGCTGACTTCCTCCACTAATTTATATTATTTGGAAATGGTTCTTGCAAAAGCCAAAGAGATTTATGAAAATGAAGTAACATCACATTTAAAAAATGTTAAAAGAAAATTAATTTGGTAATTAGTACAGCTCCACAAGAAAAACACAAACAAACAAACAAAAACATCCCCTCCCCCCCAAAAAAAACAACCAAAAAAAAAACCCAAACAACAAATATTAGCTGAAAAACATTGTAGTATAGCTGTGAAGGAGTTTGAAACCACAATATACTGAGCTTCCCACTGGCACACAGATCCAATTACTACACCTACATACTATATTATTCTTAAGTATTATACATAGCAGCAGCCACCAGCTCACATCTCCAGCAAAGTAAGATAAATGTAACCTAAGCAAAAAAGATTCCCTGTTTGAGTCCAGGACAATGAAATTGCCCACAGAGAATCCAGAGGGTGACTATACCTTGGAGGCTGTGTAAATCACACTAAACACGAGTAAAGCTAACTCAGAAGACAAGCTTCCTTTCCACTAGGGACCCTTCACAGTGCAATGAGGACATGAGAAACTTTGTACATGCCTCTAAGAAAAATGTTCTATTTCTACCTCCTTGGTCAACTGTAATATTTTTCTTTTGCAGACTCGTGAAGTATTTCTTTGAACTACTTCCATTACTGAGCAGTAACTGATGTGCAGAAAATACATTAGATGCCTCTAAGCAACTGATGCCATCATTATGTCTGTTCTACTAATGGTGCCTCAGATTAAACCCTCATCACACCTCAGAAAGTTAAGGAAAGAAAAGGGAAGTTATTGCCAAGGAATACAAAATTAAACCAGAGCATCTTGAAGATAAATTTACACAGCAGTAGTGGCTGCATTAGTCCTCACCCAAAGAAAAAGAGGAGAATCAAACTGGAAATTTGGAACAGTAATCAGAACAATTCCCCTTCAAATAAGACCTCAACATACACAGGTAAAAACTCTGCATTCAGTCCCTTAAAATAATTATAGTAATATACATATACCCCTTGCTAGTATTCTACATCATTTAAGAAAAACATCACTTCCATTTCCAAGGGGGAACATTTCCAGTGGGAAAATGGAAGGAATTTGAATCTCTCTTGCTAATGCATTATAGGAACACTACTTCAAACAGAAAAATCTTTTCCAGTTGTATAAAGAAGCAACTCAAGCAACAGTTATAATGAAGATTGCTTTTTATTGTTTGTTTCCAAGCAGTGAAATCTGTGGCCAGTGTGGCTGCTAATACTTGAGAGACACTTTTTGCTCTTCTGATTCCAGTGCTGCACCCCAACAGGGAAGGAAGACTGGCTAAAAGCAGGACACCAGCAGGCTAACACACTTAGCTCCAAAGCCCCAGTAAACTGCCAGCCCATGCACACATTAAGGACATTTACTTTTGATGTTAATAAAGCTTGTCTTGCAGGAAGGACACTGCAGTTGGTCAAGTGAGTGAGTACCTGTGGCATTAGAAATTGACTGCCTTTGGACTTCGCAGCACTTTGGCTAGGAACAGTGATGCATGACATTAAAACCCAGGATTTTAATATACCTTGAACTGCTTTTTAATTGTCTTTATAATCAGTCCTGTGCCAGCAGGAAAGATGCAAATTGTAATGGGCAAGCAGTGTCAGGCATGTGCAGACAAAAATGTGGTTTACCATCTTTTGTCGTCTTTGGTGTCTCAAGATTCAAAAATACCAGGAGCTGGATTCAGAAATGAAAACAGGGTACCCTGTTACATAGGTTACATAGTTCAGACCCACCAGTGCCCATGGAGGCAGAGCTGCCCTGAGGAAAACCTCTTCAGTCCTGCCAAGGAGGTGATCCCAGTCTTGGTGCCTGGTGTTATGTTCAAATCAATGCCTGGGTGACTTGGTCTAGGTGATCCTGCTCAGGCAGGGGGGTTGGACTAGATGATCTTCTAGGTCCCTTCCAACCCCTAATATCCGTGAATCTGTGATGTGGCAGGTAGTACTGGTTCAGCTCTAATGCTTCCTGGTGAGAGAGCTCTGGGGCTGGACTTCAGACCAGAGGCTACTGCTGGGTCAACAGCAAGATGCAGAGCTTGTGCTCCCTGTCTGCCTGAAATCTTGGCCCAGATGGAGCTGGCAGAGGCTGTGGCAGCTGCTGTTAATTCCCAGCACTGTGACAGCAGTGCTGGCTGTGACAAGGATCCCTACTGCAGTTGTGACAAGGATCCCTGTGGCCATGCCAAAGATCACTGCATTATCCTGCTGCAGGGATGCTGGCAGAATGCACAGTGATGCTCAGCAACACTTGCTCTGGAATCCTTAAGACAGAAAATTTTACCCAGGAGCAGTTTTTATAGCAAATCTAGAAATCTCTGAGGATCAGGGATGTCCCCTTGAGGTCTTGCAGCTAACACACCTCCGTTGGGTTACAGATCCATCATGCTTGGGCTACCAAGGTAAATGCAACACAACAACAAAAATATTAATGAGGTCAGAGGTATACTGATGGAAGAAAAGAAGGGCAGCAGGATTTATGTTTTCATTTCAGGAGGACTCCAACAGCACTAGTTGCATCTAGGGCTATTGCCATTGACCAAGTCCACTAGCAGACAAATTTGCCAGTGGTTCTAGTATTTTAACTTTAAATAATTTCAATTTTGTAAAAAAGCAGTTGATGCAGAGGCAGGTGCTTTTCAGTCACAGTGAGAACTTTATGATACAAATAGAGGCTGGTAAGATAGGTGTCATCCTGTGAGAAATAATTACAAGGGAAATGGTTGACTTGGTCCTTACCACTATTGTGAAGGACACAGTCATCAGCTGCCAATCACCCCCCAGAGCTGTGGAAAGTAAAACAGTCTGTGGAGACAAAAATTCATGGCAAAGGTTTGACTACTTCCTTTGTATAAATATCAGGTAAATATGCCCACGTTTCTACAAAATTGGGAATATCAATCCCTGCTCAGCTCTACAGCTGCAAACTTCTATAATGAGACACAATGGAAAGGAGTAATCTGCAATCTCCAAGCTAAAGGTGTTACTTGAAGATAANGCATTATAGGAACACTACTTCAAACAGAAAAATCTTTTCCAGTTGTATAAAGAAGCAACTCAAGCAACAGTTATAATGAAGATTGCTTTTTATTGTTTGTTTCCAAGCAGTGAAATCTGTGGCCAGTGTGGCTGCTAATACTTGAGAGACACTTTTTGCTCTTCTGATTCCAGTGCTGCACCCCAACAGGGAAGGAAGACTGGCTAAAAGCAGGACACCAGCAGGCTAACACACTTAGCTCCAAAGCCCCAGTAAACTGCCAGCCCATGCACACATTAAGGACATTTACTTTTGATGTTAATAAAGCTTGTCTTGCAGGAAGGACACTGCAGTTGGTCAAGTGAGTGAGTACCTGTGGCATTAGAAATTGACTGCCTTTGGACTTCGCAGCACTTTGGCTAGGAACAGTGATGCATGACATTAAAACCCAGGATTTTAATATACCTTGAACTGCTTTTTAATTGTCTTTATAATCAGTCCTGTGCCAGCAGGAAAGATGCAAATTGTAATGGGCAAGCAGTGTCAGGCATGTGCAGACAAAAATGTGGTTTACCATCTTTTGTCGTCTTTGGTGTCTCAAGATTCAAAAATACCAGGAGCTGGATTCAGAAATGAAAACAGGGTACCCTGTTACATAGGTTACATAGTTCAGACCCACCAGTGCCCATGGAGGCAGAGCTGCCCTGAGGAAAACCTCTTCAGTCCTGCCAAGGAGGTGATCCCAGTCTTGGTGCCTGGTGTTATGTTCAAATCAATGCCTGGGTGACTTGGTCTAGGTGATCCTGCTCAGGCAGGGGGGTTGGACTAGATGATCTTCTAGGTCCCTTCCAACCCCTAATATCCGTGAATCTGTGATGTGGCAGGTAGTACTGGTTCAGCTCTAATGCTTCCTGGTGAGAGAGCTCTGGGGCTGGACTTCAGACCAGAGGCTACTGCTGGGTCAACAGCAAGATGCAGAGCTTGTGCTCCCTGTCTGCCTGAAATCTTGGCCCAGATGGAGCTGGCAGAGGCTGTGGCAGCTGCTGTTAATTCCCAGCACTGTGACAGCAGTGCTGGCTGTGACAAGGATCCCTACTGCAGTTGTGACAAGGATCCCTGTGGCCATGCCAAAGATCACTGCATTATCCTGCTGCAGGGATGCTGGCAGAATGCACAGTGATGCTCAGCAACACTTGCTCTGGAATCCTTAAGACAGAAAATTTTACCCAGGAGCAGTTTTTATAGCAAATCTAGAAATCTCTGAGGATCAGGGATGTCCCCTTGAGGTCTTGCAGCTAACACACCTCCGTTGGGTTACAGATCCATCATGCTTGGGCTACCAAGGTAAATGCAACACAACAACAAAAATATTAATGAGGTCAGAGGTATACTGATGGAAGAAAAGAAGGGCAGCAGGATTTATGTTTTCATTTCAGGAGGACTCCAACAGCACTAGTTGCATCTAGGGCTATTGCCATTGACCAAGTCCACTAGCAGACAAATTTGCCAGTGGTTCTAGTATTTTAACTTTAAATAATTTCAATTTTGTAAAAAAGCAGTTGATGCAGAGGCAGGTGCTTTTCAGTCACAGTGAGAACTTTATGATACAAATAGAGGCTGGTAAGATAGGTGTCATCCTGTGAGAAATAATTACAAGGGAAATGGTTGACTTGGTCCTTACCACTATTGTGAAGGACACAGTCATCAGCTGCCAATCACCCCCCAGAGCTGTGGAAAGTAAAACAGTCTGTGGAGACAAAAATTCATGGCAAAGGTTTGACTACTTCCTTTGTATAAATATCAGGTAAATATGCCCACGTTTCTACAAAATTGGGAATATCAATCCCTGCTCAGCTCTACAGCTGCAAACTTCTATAATGAGACACAATGGAAAGGAGTAATCTGCAATCTCCAAGCTAAAGGTGTTACTTGAAGATAAAAAAAAACAACTAAAACAACAAAATAATGCAATTTATGTTGTTTGCTATTCAAATTTATGTTCTTGTCTATATACACTTGAAAAAAACATTGGCAGCCTGTCACCAAATAAGAAATTTATGAGACCATAAATGAAAACTTTTTCATTTTGGGGGCAATGCCCAGAACTGTTCAATGACAAAAGCTTTTCCTGCCTCCCACACACTGGTATACTTCTTTCTAGTGCTGCCAGTGAGCCTATATAGGTGTCACAGAGAATAAAATTTAAATTTAATTTAATTTCACTTTAAAGGAAAGCTTAATTACACTATGTTTGGAAATAATATTGTCAATATTGTTTTGGGTTCGGTGAGATGGAAAAATCTGAGCAATCTGACCTTAGGGGAAGACATGTATATATTTATTCAAAAGAAATAATTCACAGTAAGGTATCCCAATATTTTAATGGCCTATCCAGCCAGTCTTTTTCAAGGCCAATGTCTTGCCTGCCTTATTCTGGTATAAAGCTAAACTAATCACTGGTCTTCTGTGGAAGGACTGTAAGAGAAACCACAGATCAGTTTTTCTGCTTAAAAATGTGGCTTGCATTATAAACATCTATTTGCAGAGGTTTACCATAAGTGGCCAGTGTCTGGAAATACTGGTATTTGGAACACAAGAGATGAACACGCAAGAGAATTTGGGTTTTTTGGTTTGTAGGGAATCAACTTTTTAGCTGAATGTGGTTTGTGTTGAATTAGAATTGCATAAAGCAAAATAGAAGTCACCAAACTCAAAAATTCTATTGACATCATGTAACTATACAACATTTCAATTTAAGAATACCAATCTGACTAGCATACCCACAAAGTCACTTCAGCATCCTAAAATAGAAAATGCTGTGACACTGCCAGCAGTGTCACGAGGCTGTGAGTACAAGAACAACCCATCAGAGAGTGCCAGAAAGCAGCCAACGTGCTGTACTCATGCTCAGGAGTGCCCCTTAGCTGCCTGTGCAAGCAAAGGGAAGCCAGCTCTATTTTCACCTTAGCACTCCAGGCAGCAGCTGTGACCACAAAATCTTTCAGGTGAAAGCACTGAGCTCCAGTCATCTCTCTGTTGCTCATGGAAGGTTAACAGAGCAAACACTTCCCTGTTACAGCTCTTCCTCCTTGCTCCCCTTCTCTTCATCTGAAGATCTGCTGTCAAGAACCTGCTACCATCAGAGCCCATTTGCCATGGTTTTCTCAATGCTTTTGAGTAGCTTTAAGAAGCTGTAGGCAAAGGAATGACTGTGTGAAACTGTCTAAACCAAATGCTGCTTTCTTGAACAAATAATGGTCCATTCTATCTCGTTCTGTAAAGCAAGGGTGGGAGGTCACATTTTGTGGAAAAAAAACCAACAATGTATGATCTAAACTAACTCAATAATGGCTGTTTCTGTTTATTTCAGTAGCCAGACAAGACACAGTATGTCCTTTGGGTTTTCCAACTTTGTCATGTATGACAAAAACAGACTCTCTTCCCTCCAATTCCATTATGCCCAGGGAGGTTGTGGAGTCTCCATCTCTAGAGACACTTAAGACCCACCTGGATCTGTTCCTGGGTGACTTGGTCTAGGTGATCCTGCTCTGGCAGGGGGGTTGGACTAGATGATCTAGGTCCCTTCCAACCCCTAATATCTGTGAATCATAATGTAAAAACCAACCATTTTTCAGTTACAAAACACCAGTTCTTAACTTGCAAAAAAAAAAAAACTATTTCAGAATAATGGCTATAATACTGCAGTGTCGATCATCTAGCTCATAAATTGAGAGCTGGAACCACTTGGTAATTTAGTTAATGGGTTCAAATAATGAGTTAAGCAAGAAAAACACACCAAAACAACATTAAATTCAAGGTACTTTAAATGTTTTGCCAGTTTTCTTCCAAGAGTTACACTAAAATTTGCAAATGCAAAGAGTTTCATAAACACATGTTTGGCCTGGGGCTAGAATGTAAGACAAACAAAATTTTTTTAAAAATAATGATAAATAAAAAATCAATGATGATTTCAAATACATTAATTTATAGATCCCAATATTTTAGGACCCCTTAGAGCAAAGCTCTTCTTAAACACAATCACGTGTGCATCTGCTTAAGCTGGAAATCACTTACCAGACCTATGGCACAATGTTTTTGGGGGGCTTTTTGCTTTCTTAATTAAGTAGTGTTTCTATTTCTGCACAATTACTTTTATTTTCTACAGGAGCTATGTTGTCAGATATTCACTGGCATTACAAACTGAACATTAAGCACAACTGAGTGAAATTTTCAAGAGCACTGAAAATGCAGTTTCCAGACATCATCTAAAACAATGTCATCATTCATAACCTGTATTTGTTCAGAATGCACTGATGAATTTGCACAAGTATTACAAACAAAAAAAGAAAACAACTTGTTGGGTACTAAAGTTAGGGAAAAGGAAGAGATCCTAATTTAAGTTGCCCAGGAAAAGAAGTTTATACTGTTCAGTGGATCAGGAAACACCATAACCTTCAAGTGAGAAATAACATAAAAATCAACCAGCACTTATTTAGAAATGTTTGCAGTAAGGAAATAAAGAAAAGCAACACCAGCAAGAGGAAGAAAAACCCAATCCCAGAGGAAAGCTGAAAGGCTGAGGATGTCCTGGATTTTTTCCAACAGGCAGGTGCACTTCATGCTGCTGCAACCACATGATGGTGCTTGCTTGCAAATTCAGCAAGTGTTTTACCATCAATAAACTGAAGTTTGAATAATAGGCTTGGACACAAATGCTTTGCTTTGATCCTTAATTAGTGAAAGAATAATGTGTCTTACAGCAGCAAAGAAAATCTTTCTTCAGCAGACCACAGGTATGTCTCTTATGCAATACACAAGTTTACCCTCATTCAGTACTTTGCTGGTTTGAGCTCTAAGTACTTGATTTAACCCAAACAAATGTGAGTAGGCACAAAACCAATCCTGCTCGACATCTGACTTCACATGCTATATATATATAAACATTATTTTTTGGTAGAATTTAAGCATGCTACTTTGGTAGAATTAAGTTTCTACTGTCTAGGTAAAATTACTAATAAACAACTGCTAAAAATGGTTTAACATTTACTAAGTACCACTCAGAGTCGGCCTTTGGTTTCAGGAGAAAGCAAGGAGCAAAGGAAATGTTCTTTTGATGGTATAGAAGTTTTTAGGTGTTTAATTTTAATATATGTTAAAATAGAAGTTCACTGAGTTCTACTGCTCATTTTAAAGGTTCAGCCCAAATGCACTGCTGTGGTGACAATACGAGTTTCTGAATAAAGAAATAAAGCAATTAATTAATTAATTAATTAAAATCACAAACTGCTGATTCTCTTGGTTGAAAAGCTTTGGGAACATTAAAGGCAGATAATGTGAATGAAGGAAAAAACAAAACAGGAGGAAATAATTTTTTTTATCTTTAGCCCCTTGAAATACTTTGAAATTGTTGATCCTCATAGCAATGATCCAATTTGATGACTGTCTTTTAAAAATAATTAATGTACAGTATTTGTCAAATTGACTCTATATAAGTAACTGAGTATGTCAAAAATCAAAGAATCATCTCTATCATACATTTCTTATATATCTAATAACAAAGTAATAGTCTGTCCTCTCATGGTGCCCAATTCATTCAGACATTGTATTTTAGAAAGAATGAGAAAATGTCTTAGCAACTCTAAGATAGTCTTTACATAACAGAACTTTATGAAAAATTTAAAATAAAAGTCTTTCTAAATAAGTTTAAAAATTGTTTTGTCTTCAAATATCAAATATTTCCTTTTTCAAAAGAAACATGAGTAATGGAGGAATTTAAAAGGGGGAACAGTTTTTTTTAAATCTCACACTGGAGTTTTTTAAAGCATGTAACATCTCAGATTTATATTAAAATCTGAAGCACAATGGTAAACTACAGCATCTTGAGGGGAAAATTTTATATAGGAAGCAAACAATATAAGCATGATTTACAGGAATCCTGAGGTACTTCAAAGAGATCAGATGAACAAATCATGGTCAATTGGCATGACTAACAGGACAGAGTATAAACCAGACATCTTCTAAGCTCCAAGTCAAAGTTCCCAAGCTGAGTTATGCACATTTATGCATATTTGGAAATTCAAGCAAACTCTGCTGTTCAAGTATGCTGAATCTACATCTCTGAAAACCCAAAGCATTTCGAATCACAGAATGCATTTGGGCAAGGAATAGCTCAAAATTCCCCAGGAACTAATTATTGAATTCAGTTATTTTACAGAGTCTACAGGCAGCTAGGAGGTAATGCTTCAGAATTAAAAAGTAACAATTATAAATAAAGTAATTCAGAAAAGTTTGTATATGACACTTCCTGACCCTGATTTCACAAACCCAGTATCAAATACAACTGTTGTAAATAACATTAGAACATTATTTATTTGTTAAATAAAATTTATTTTGTTGGTAGAAATAATGGGGAAGCTCCAACTTATATAGACTCATAAAGAGTATTTCCATACCATTATGGAGAGACCAGTCAGTGCCATTTTCCTCAGGCCAGAATAGATTTTCAAAAGCAGAATTGCCTCAATTGTACTTTACTACTTTCTAAAAGAGCTACATATTTTTCTTAATGTTTTACTAAAGATTCTCATTAACCATCAAGCATGATTTCTTTCTAAGAAGTATAGTTTTGGCCAACATGCACATCCAAGGCATAATTTCAAAGACGTTTCTGAAGAAAAGTATCATGGGAAATGTGATGCAAAGAAGAAAACAAGTCTATTTTAAATCCAATGAAAGAAAAACTTTCAATTAAAAAAAAATAAATCACAAAATCTGTTCCTTTAACCAACTTCATGAACATCATTTAAGGCCACAGTAACAGTTAATCAGTTAATTTACTAGAAGCTGCACATAGACCAAAAATTAATAACATCATACAAACCTTCACTTGATATTTTCATATTCCTTCATTGTGTTTCTCTGGCCAGATAGTACTCTTAGTAGTTTTAGGTCATTTCTGCCATAGTTATAGTTGTGTTTGCAGTGAACAGATTTTGTGATTTANTAAGTTTCTACTGTCTAGGTAAAATTACTAATAAACAACTGCTAAAAATGGTTTAACATTTACTAAGTACCACTCAGAGTCGGCCTTTGGTTTCAGGAGAAAGCAAGGAGCAAAGGAAATGTTCTTTTGATGGTATAGAAGTTTTTAGGTGTTTAATTTTAATATATGTTAAAATAGAAGTTCACTGAGTTCTACTGCTCATTTTAAAGGTTCAGCCCAAATGCACTGCTGTGGTGACAATACGAGTTTCTGAATAAAGAAATAAAGCAATTAATTAATTAATTAATTAAAATCACAAACTGCTGATTCTCTTGGTTGAAAAGCTTTGGGAACATTAAAGGCAGATAATGTGAATGAAGGAAAAAACAAAACAGGAGGAAATAATTTTTTTTATCTTTAGCCCCTTGAAATACTTTGAAATTGTTGATCCTCATAGCAATGATCCAATTTGATGACTGTCTTTTAAAAATAATTAATGTACAGTATTTGTCAAATTGACTCTATATAAGTAACTGAGTATGTCAAAAATCAAAGAATCATCTCTATCATACATTTCTTATATATCTAATAACAAAGTAATAGTCTGTCCTCTCATGGTGCCCAATTCATTCAGACATTGTATTTTAGAAAGAATGAGAAAATGTCTTAGCAACTCTAAGATAGTCTTTACATAACAGAACTTTATGAAAAATTTAAAATAAAAGTCTTTCTAAATAAGTTTAAAAATTGTTTTGTCTTCAAATATCAAATATTTCCTTTTTCAAAAGAAACATGAGTAATGGAGGAATTTAAAAGGGGGAACAGTTTTTTTTAAATCTCACACTGGAGTTTTTTAAAGCATGTAACATCTCAGATTTATATTAAAATCTGAAGCACAATGGTAAACTACAGCATCTTGAGGGGAAAATTTTATATAGGAAGCAAACAATATAAGCATGATTTACAGGAATCCTGAGGTACTTCAAAGAGATCAGATGAACAAATCATGGTCAATTGGCATGACTAACAGGACAGAGTATAAACCAGACATCTTCTAAGCTCCAAGTCAAAGTTCCCAAGCTGAGTTATGCACATTTATGCATATTTGGAAATTCAAGCAAACTCTGCTGTTCAAGTATGCTGAATCTACATCTCTGAAAACCCAAAGCATTTCGAATCACAGAATGCATTTGGGCAAGGAATAGCTCAAAATTCCCCAGGAACTAATTATTGAATTCAGTTATTTTACAGAGTCTACAGGCAGCTAGGAGGTAATGCTTCAGAATTAAAAAGTAACAATTATAAATAAAGTAATTCAGAAAAGTTTGTATATGACACTTCCTGACCCTGATTTCACAAACCCAGTATCAAATACAACTGTTGTAAATAACATTAGAACATTATTTATTTGTTAAATAAAATTTATTTTGTTGGTAGAAATAATGGGGAAGCTCCAACTTATATAGACTCATAAAGAGTATTTCCATACCATTATGGAGAGACCAGTCAGTGCCATTTTCCTCAGGCCAGAATAGATTTTCAAAAGCAGAATTGCCTCAATTGTACTTTACTACTTTCTAAAAGAGCTACATATTTTTCTTAATGTTTTACTAAAGATTCTCATTAACCATCAAGCATGATTTCTTTCTAAGAAGTATAGTTTTGGCCAACATGCACATCCAAGGCATAATTTCAAAGACGTTTCTGAAGAAAAGTATCATGGGAAATGTGATGCAAAGAAGAAAACAAGTCTATTTTAAATCCAATGAAAGAAAAACTTTCAATTAAAAAAAAATAAATCACAAAATCTGTTCCTTTAACCAACTTCATGAACATCATTTAAGGCCACAGTAACAGTTAATCAGTTAATTTACTAGAAGCTGCACATAGACCAAAAATTAATAACATCATACAAACCTTCACTTGATATTTTCATATTCCTTCATTGTGTTTCTCTGGCCAGATAGTACTCTTAGTAGTTTTAGGTCATTTCTGCCATAGTTATAGTTGTGTTTGCAGTGAACCACACAGAGACCCCATTTGTGATATCTTAACACTCATCCTTCCTTCAATTGACTTAAACAGAAATTCATACCAAGTAGTTAAAACATTAGATCCATGCACTGACAGTCCTAGGATTAGCCCCAGATTTGAATGGGAAGGTAACAGTCATAATAACTCTCAGCAGCAGTAGACTCTGATTTTTTAACACCCAAAGTGTAAAAAAACCCCTAATCTGAGCCTGGTTTATCTTTCTTTATTCTATAGATAGTCATCTCTGGCATAAGCAGACTGAGTCTGGGCTTCACATTGATTTTCTTCTTTTCCTGATGTATACAGTGAAATTGAAGTCCTATACATTTCTGCTAAATAAGGTTCTGCCTTAGCTAACAGCAAAGTGACAATGGTCTGCAAAGAATAGGGGAAAAAGAAGCAGAATTAAAAAAAAAAAATTGCCAACAGCAGCTGTGAATTTATAACTGTCAATAAAATTGCTGAGGTTTTTATATGCATATTAACAGCATGCTACATTGTAAAATGGGATTCTTAATTCTTTTCACAGAGCATTAAATCATATTTAAGATTTTTTTAAATCCTTGATCAGCTACTGACAGGTCCCCTCCCTATCAGAAGCACCCTGCTTCCTGTGTTTGTACTTTGTAGACTTTAACAACAAGATAATTGCAAAAGATTCTTCCCACATTAAATACAAAATAATAGGATGCGACCACACAACATATGTTGTTCTTTTATTCTAAGCATGACTGCAGGAGATTAATGTGTTTAGTGCTAGAGATGTGTTTCAAAACGAAGGTAAATCACAGATAGGAGATGGTGCAAGGCAGAGCTTTGGGTTCCTTAGCTGCATGAGAAAATGTATTTTACTTATTACATGCTTCATGAGAGGCCATGTGACACCCTGTAAGGAGCCACTGATTAATTTGTGTTTCCCAGCACTCAGAAAACTACTGAAAACTATGGGCCTACTGAAAACTATACATTGCCAAAATGTTTCTCAGTTCCCAAATCCCAGTGGGAACCAAGGGTCCTTTCTTACTCAGGCTTCATTTTCATTCTATTCCTAAAAAACTATTTTATTTTATTTTATTATAAAAAAATATTATAATTCTGTGGCACTTTTTTTGTTAGGGATTTGAGCATGACCTGCAGTCTCTATCAGAAATCTATAAGAGGCAAGACCACAATAATTTTGTGGCACAACCAACGTTAGCAGTATGTAAATTCAGCGGCCTACCAGTGTTCTGGCCTAAAGCCTTCATCTCATTTGGCATCTAGTTAAAATATCCCCAAATAGCTCTAGTGGTGATAGTTCCATTTTCTGTGATTGCAGAGCCCCCAGTGCATCCACTATCAGATGAAAAAGACAAACACAACATGCACTGACATGTGTGTGATTAGAGTGGTGTGCATGTGGATAGCATGTGGGGAAGGCTGTAATGTGCCCTTCATCTCAAATCTATTTTTCTTTTTTCTTCTCTTCATCCCATAACTCTGTTAATGCTAATTGTTGGTTCTGTGCAACAGCCAACTTTGTCTTGTAAAATATAAAACACAAAGGCCAAAATCAATTAAAAATTCTCAACTTAATTAGAAATAAAGATTTCAATCTTACTTTATTCTTTCTCCCCCCCAAAAATAGCTGGTTTAGGAAATTCACATTATTTTATTTTCATCTCATTTCCAAAGAGAATTAATTTTAGTTTTGTGACTACCTCAGGGGTCCACGTTCAGGTGCTGAAAGTGCTAAGCAGATTTATATCACCTTTGAGAAGTGCTGAGCATCTGCTACTAAGCACTGAAAATCAGTGGTAGTGTATATACACAAAAAAACTGAAAATTCAGACCTACACAAACTTCAGGAACTACATTCTGATACCATCCAAAAAAAGACAATTTTTCACCACAACAACCTGTTTGACAAGCACAGACAGTTCTGTGTTTTAAATGGGACTCTACACAGAAATCAGTGGAATTGGCATTTGAGAAACAGCTTTGCTTTTCTGTGCTGGACCATGAGCAACTCCAAAACCAGAGTTATCGATCTTCTGCAGTAGCTTGACCAAAAATCCCCAGACAGTAGCAGATTTTCAGTATCAGCTCTTAACTGCTGAAGAATTATCATTCTCACTGATATAATTTCATATTGATAAAATGTAACAAATTGTTTTAATATTATTAAATTAAATATTTAATAATTATTAATACTCCTTTATGGTCTGTCTTAATGCTATTTTCCAGAGCCAACCTACTCTCAAACAGTTATTTTATAATGATGAAAACTGACCAAAGCAGGAAGATAAAAAATAAATTGAGGCTACTAATCCATATGCCCATAACTGTATCCATAACTTTCCTAAATGAGAGAAAACCAACCACACTCTATGAGTACATATAATTAGTGTTCATATTATAAATTGCTACCAGTTTCAGGGAAAGGCAATTATTTCGGGCATCTGTAAAATTATTTTCAATTTTACAGCAGGTCCATGGATCTCTGATTTTATCTGCTGAAGCACAGTCCTGACACCTGGCTTAGCAGACGGTTGTGTATGTGTTGCAGAGCTGCAGGCACTGCCTGCTCTTGCTAATTCTCACGTGAGGGTGCTGCTGGTTGGAAGAGGACAGTCAGCTCAAGAACAATTATTTTATCTTTTAGCACTTATGTTGCTGGTAGCTGCAGCCAAAGCACTTAAAATGACACCTATTTGCTGTCATTTACAACTGTATGTCAGGATCAAACTAGCTAAGCAGAGACACCTATGGTAAATGCACTTGCCTTTCCAAGCCTGATGGGAGGATACAAGCTTCATTTGGGGGGAAAATGAACAGTGAGTTCTGTTTTGTTCCTTGAAACAGTTCACACGTGATATAGTGTGTCCTCAAGAGTGAGTGTAATGATGCTTTATTGCTTGAGAAAGCCACATGCCCCCAGAGAATTTATGTCATCATATGCTATAAGTAAGGTTGATGGAGCCAGCTTTAGGCTCTAATAAAAAAGGTAGAAAAGAGAAAGCGAAAAAACACTACAACAAAAGATTCTTTTGTTACATGCTCAGATCAATCTGAATAAAAGTGTGTTCGTAGTTATTTCTTCTAGAACTGTGAAAAATGCCAGTAGGAATAGCATGATTTTACTTCCCAGTGTCACTATAACACTTACTCCGATCAAAGGAGGCAAAAGAAAAAAAAATTGCAAAGATATTTCATTAGGAAATGCAGCTAATTTACAGCCACAGTAATTTTCCCCCTACAAAATTGTATAATGGGCTTTAAACTCACTAAATAAAGGGTCTCTTCTCCGAGTGATTATGCTTAATTTACAGAGAAATTAATGGTGACTGGACCTCCTTTCAGAATAATTGTAAAAGAGCTGCATTACATAACCNGTCTTCATGTATATCTTCTACAGGATAAACTCATCACTATTAAATAATAATCTAGTGAACTTATAATGCTGATTTTATATTAAACAACTTGCTTAGGCATTATGTTGACAGAATGCATAGAAAAGCCTAAGTAAACAGATGGACAGAGACACAAGACAGCAATAATTTCATCTTTAAAACCTGCTCACAATGTATTAAATGCTAGCTATTTATCATCTTATTTGGCCTATTTTTATTGTCTTTTTTTTTAATGCTTAGTCTATCTAAAGACTGGAAACTTTATAGACATGCCTTGCCAAATGTAGCACAATTTTCATACAGTTAAGTACTGTACTCAGCCTTTCCAAAATTCATGTATTTTTGGATAGATATACATATAGAAATATATAGAACCTACATATTAGGAGCCTTTCCCAACAGCACCTTGTTTATGGTCTCACTAAGCTTGTAGATCTGCCATACCAATAAATAGTGTTTGTCCCTATCCAGTTACCAAACAAAATGAAAATGCTTATTCCAGATATCAAAAGCAGTTGACCCCAGGTTGTGGAAGCAGGAGAAAGGCATTTGGAAAAAAAATCCCTACCCTCCTT
>VYZU01069142.1:0-23006 GCA_013401355.1 Ceyx cyanopectus | reverse complement strand
GAGGAGGAGGAGGAGGAAAGCAACCCCTCCAAGAGGCTGACAGCAACCCTGCTGCAAGTCACAGCCAAAAAGCCCTGGAGTCACTCTACCTAGTGCCCTTGTTACTGCCTCTACACGTAGAGCTGTTTATACACCTCAGTAATTGGCATCATTAAGCCCTTTGTCATGTAATTATCATCAGGAAGTGTGAGGTGAAGATAGAATGAAGCTAAAGCAGCTGCTATGGACTCAGGGCTTCTGGCTGCTGCCACACTGAGCTTCCCCACTGACCTTGGGCAGGTTCCCAGCCTCTCTCTGACCTGCAGAATCAGGATATTTGAGAATTAAGCACAGAGAATTAAGCATAGAGAGAAGGCTTTGAGGAAGTGTAGTTCATTATTAGTTATAATTTATTTTTTTTCTATGAAATGGATGTTAGGATAGAGTATTTCCACCTGCATTGTAATGTGTAATATTAAAATCAAATGTATCACATTTTTATTGTAATTTAAGAAAAAAATTGGTTTATATAACCCTTTTAGGCCTAAAACTCTTGCTAGAAATGCTCACCTATATGGATAAGGCAGCAAGAGTGTAGAAATTTGACTGAATATGACACTATTGGCCCAAATGTGAGAAGCAAGGGACAGCTGCAGTGCCAAAGAGATGTAGCTGATCTCTCAATAATGTTTATTTGTTGTTTAGAGGAATTCAAGAGACTCCTCACTCAAAATGGGGAATCCTGGTTTTTCACAGGACTGCTCCAGCTTGCTCTGTGACTCCAGATCTGCAAGAGAATGTGAGTGTAGCACCAATGGAAAGGATGGAGGAGAGCTCTGTTCTCATTGCTTCTTGGTGAGCTTTCCCTCATCAATAAAGCTGGAGAGAGAAGGCAGAGGATCAAGGTGCTGATGTGAAGGTGAAGTCTTCACAAGCAGAGAGGGGAGCCCAGTTTGGACACCCCAATGTCCACGGGGCACTGGTAACCATGAGGCTGTGACAGAAACCACTGAGCAACTGGGTGACTCCTCGTTCTGAAGGACAGCACTGCCCCTTCTTTTTCCAGGGTTAAATCCCATCCCTGGCAGCACCAAACCAATGCCAATCATTGGCACTGACAGTATTTTTTCTCTTTCACCATTTTTTCTCCAGTTTGCAGGGAGATCTTGCATGACTTCTGCTCTCCCAGTGCTTTACATGCACCACATTGGGACTTTTCCTTTAGTTTTGCTGGATTGGGAGTCCTGGCTGTGCTGCCCCAGGATATAAGGTATCTGCTCCCAGCTTTCACTCCTACTTTTTGCATTCCAGACTGGGTGGGAAAACAGACACAAGCTTTCCAACCCCATTCCAAGGAGTTTTTCAGGCTGCAGGAAGCCTGGCAGTGGATGGTGGGATGCAAATTGAGCAGGAGTGGCAGAAATACCCAAGGTTTTACCACGTGGGAATGAAGGGAAGCAGACAGGCCTGTCTTTGAAGGATGGGGAGAGCTTCATCTTGACCTTGTTGTTCCTAAATCTCAAAGCAGGCCAGCATGCTCATGCAGGAACCCCTCTGTTCTCCCTGCTCAGCATGGTGACTAAGATGCATTTCACAAGCCCTGCCAAGCTGATGCAAGCAAAGTGATGTTAGACAGAAACCAACATCCAAACTCAGCACTGGAGCAGATAAAAGGCTGTCCTTACAAAAGACATCTCTGTCCAGATGAGGCTAGAGATGATCTTTCCCAGAGAGAAATAGATTTTTCCACTAGGGAAAATATTAACCAGAAATAGAGCAGTTAGTTTGCATGTGTCTCTTATGGAAATTAAGAAAATCAGGCATTTTTTAGACAACTTTTCAAGGGTATCTTACTGTTTCTTGTTTCTCCATCTGGTCTCCATCCCATTCTCAGATATGAAAGCATCATTTTGGCCTTTCCATTTCACATCTATTGTGTCTACACACAGCCTGTGTGTACAGAATGAAGTCAATACTGCATCTTTCCCAAGGAATTGTGGGGTTTTTTTAACCTTTCCAGTTCAAAGTTAGCCTTTCTAGTGCTGGCTAAGGCTTGCTTCCAGGCAGATAACATCTGGGTGATGAGTTTTGGTACATTTATTTATTTGAAGATCTCTTCATGGCTTACCTGGGAACTGAGGGGAGCTTGGATGGGAACACATCTTTTTATTGGAAAGAAAGAATAAATAGATCTTCCTATTGAAAAAAAAAAAAAAAGTAATATTTGAACAATATCTTGTCCATAAATAGCCAAATAACCTTTGGCTTGAACAGCTGGGCATGGGGGGTAGAATTCTCCAGAGGCAGGGAAGTTTGGCAGTACCAGGCTGGCAGTAATGGTTTCCAGGGGGCTGTGCAGTGAAAACCCTAGAGAAACTTAACTGCAGACCAGTTTCCTTCTTCACAAACCCACAGCTCCTACTAACTTAGATACAGGTTCTTCCCTGTGGATTTAAGTGCTTAAATCAAGCTACTACTTAGCTGAATAGCTGACCAACTGGCCATGCTGAAATTAAAGGAGTGTTGGTCACCCCTGTAAGTCACAACAAGAGGAAAATGATGAATCCTGTTCGGTTGAAGATAAAATAAACTGTTTAATCTCCAAACCCCATCCAAATACCTTCCTGCACTGAGACAGCCATGTGGCCAATGCACCAGAAAGGATGTATTGTTATTTTCCAGCCAGGAAAGCTGCTGACAGAGACAGGCGCTTACCAGAAGGTCCAGCAAAGCAGAGCTGCCCGTGTCCAGCCCCTTGCAGCATCTGCCATCAGCCTGTAGGAAACAACGCGCTGCTTTTACTGGAGAGGCACCAACGGGAGTCGCTCCCTTGGCTCGGGAGCCTGCGGGGTGTAGGGTCCCCGCGTCCCTAGAGGGGTTCCCGCATCCCTAGAGGGGGTTCCCACGTCTCTGGAGGGGGTCCCCACGTCCCTAGAGAGGTTCCCGCGTCCCTAGAGAGGTTCCCCACGTCCCTAGAGGGGTCAAGCGGGGGCTGCCTGAGCAGTGACCCACCCCGGGGCCTACCGATGGCCCTTCCTCTCCCGCCGAGGGACCAACGCGCCCCGCCAAGCGAGCGGCGCCTCCCCGCCGCCTCACACCCTCCCCCCCNGCACCGCCGCCGTGGGGCGGGGGGTCCCCCGCCTTTCTCCCCCTCCCGCTTCTCCCCCGCCCCACAGCCGCCGCCGCCGCCGCCTCACGGACCTCACGGGCCTCACGTCCCCCTGCAGCCGCCGCGCGCGCCGTTCCCGCCCCTCCCTCCCTCGCTTCCCATTGGCCGGCGGTCCCCGCGAGCCCTCTCGCTATTGGTCGACGCTCGGAGAGCGCGGGCCGGGCGTGTTTCTTACTGGTCGAGCCGCCGCGGGGACGAGGGCGGGGCTTGCGGAGCAGCCAATGGGAGAGCAGAGGGGGCGGGGCGTGGGCTGGGGGCGGCGGGGCGGTAAACAGGCGTGCGGGCCCCGGCGTGCGGGTGCGGAGCGGGACGGGACGAGACGAGGAGGTGCTGGGGTGAGCGGGTGAGCTGCTGCTGCGGTGGAATCGGGGTGCGAGTGAAGCAGAGACAGGAGAGGCGGTGGCTGGGTAGGCTGTACCAGTCCGGGGTGCGGGGCAGAATGGAAGGGGTTGCGGGGTACGCGGTATCACGGTGCGATGGAGCGATGCGGGAAAGCAGCGAGGTGGGCGGTGGTTGCGGCGCTGCCGCGGTGAGGACGATCGTGCTCGGCGTGGAGAGGAGGATTCCGGCTACCGCCCGGCCTCTTAGTTGCGGTGGGGTGCGGGAAGGGGGGGGGGTGTCGTTTCTCCGCAGCGCCGACCCCCGGCGGGGGAACGTGTGCGGGGTCCGCCGGGCAATGGCGGCTGCCCGCGACCCGCGGGGCTGCACCCGGAATCCACGCGGTGCTGCGGCCTTCGCCGGGCCGGGAGCCGCGGAGGAGGCCGCGCCGCGGGCGGTGAACAGCGGGGCCGCCGGCGGGTCAAGTCCTTGCGGGTCAGGAGCCGCTCAGTGGTGCGGGTCGCGCTCGGAGGCTTGGCACCGGTTGCCCAGCGCGGCTCCGGTGCCACCCGGGCCCTCGTGCACCGGCGGGGCCCGGCCGCGCTGCTCCGGTCACCGGGGGGGTGGCAGCGGGGGCTCGGAGGGGCCTCTCGTCCCGCACCCTGGGCTGCGGGTTTCGCAACCCTTCGGAGAGGCGACGGCGGCTTCTACTCGGGCAGGCGGGTGTGCGGGGCGTCCTCCGCGGCTGCTGGGGACAAAGGGCCCGGCGGTTCTGCTCCGCGGCTCGCCAAGGGCATCGGAGGAGAAAGGGCCGAGCCGGGCGGGTGCTGCCCAAGCAGGACTCACAGATTCACAGCTATTAGGACACCCTGGTTCGGAGCCTCGCCTGTGTCTGGCTGGAGGGGCGGTGAAATCCATCTCCCGGCCATGTTCAGCTCGCTGGGGGCTGAAATAGAGGGAGAGAAAGCCCTGGCGTTGGAAGGTGCCCTGAGGAATTCGTGTTGTTTCTCCCAGGAGAACAGGTTTGTAAGGGAGTGAATAGGGATGGACTGGAAATGGGCACCGAAGCAGCTCCTGGAAATAGCTGCAGATAGAAGAGTTTGGCTTGGTTTGACTTGCAGAGCTGCTGAGCATCCTCATTTCTGCAGAATTTTGTCTTTTATAACACTGTTTCTGATACCCCCACATGCTCCTCTCCTACCTGGCAGGAGGGGAACATTTAATTTGCATTTCCAAACCCCCTGCTGCACCCCTGGAAATAAAATCCAAACTTTGCAGGCAGGATTATGAAAATAAAAGAGGTTAGAAAGCTACTCTTAATAAAAATCAAGCAGATTTTTTTTTTAACTTGTTTAAGCAAAGCAAAATGTGAGAAGAAATAGAAGATTCTTTTAATAACCTGTATTGTTTCACTAAAAATGAACCACTTCTGAGCTTTATTTCCTGAGTTGTCTTTAAAAATCAGATGATACCCCAGGTCAGTGAAGCATTTTTGAGTAGATGCAAAATAATTCTTAGCAGAAAGATGCTGGCCAGTGGCAGAGGCAGCTTGGCAGAGTATTTCTGAAGGGATTCAGAAATGGCACCAAATTAAAGGCTGAAAGCAGATCAGCATTAAAGCAAAATCCTGGTGGTCTTGAATTTCTCTGCAGTGTAATAACTCATCTCCCTTTTAAATCGGAAGGAAAAATTGAGCTGCATTGATGTGCTTTCCAGTTTGCTTCTTCTTAGCCCAGACTTACTTCTCTATTTTGTAAATAGAGAAGAAATCTGCTTTTTTTTCCCCCCTCTCTGTTAGTCAGTAGTGACCCTGCATGAGATCTGCTTAGACTAAACAGTTGTGTGCTGCCCTGTGCTCCTCCAGGGGGGTGGGAAGGGATGCCCTGCTGCCTCCCTTTGGGAAACAAAGCAGAGATAAGCAGAAGGTCACACTGGGGAGATTCCCCTTGCCTGTGACTGACTGAGTGCTGATCCCCACCTTCCACTGCTGGCAGGGAGGTGCAGCTCTGCTCATTTCATTTGTGATATTTAGAGCAGGTTAATCACAGCTCATGTTGCATCCCTGCAGCAAGAACAGAACTTTTTTGGGCTTCCCATCCTCCTGTAGTCCTTCTCCAGGCTGTTCTTTCACCCCCTGTTTGGCAGGCTGTGTTTTTTCACTACAAACTTTTCCATTTCACTGGTGTTAAACAGATTAGTTGGTTACACATTTATTTATTTAGTAAATAAAGATTGTTTTTTCCTTTCCGGTGTGTCAGTTGTTTTTGGATCGTTTTACCAAGCATCCTGGAGATGTCTCCTGTTTTTTTTGTGTGCATTGTATAGCTAGTTTGGTCCAGCTGGCTTGCTGGAGGCACCTCAGGGCTTGGCTTGATGCATGAATAAGCATTTCTCTTATTCCTCCAGTCTGCCCCTAGGATGGAGGCAGCAGGTCTGCAGTGCTATTTCCATGTGTGTGGAGCTCTCCTGAGTTGCTCCTCTGAAGCTGTTCAGGAAAGGAGCCTGGAACAGGAGGCTTTTCCCCTTGCTGAGTGGGGTGGAGCAGCTCAAGAAGAGCAGCTTCTCTCTCTGCTTTTTCTTTTTACAGTGCTGCCTGTCCCATGTGTGCTTTCCTTCAGTACTTCCCAAGAAATTATTCCCATTTGGAGCCAGAACAGAAGCTGAGAGCAAAGCACAATAGTCTGAGGGCAGGAGTTCAGTGTCTGCTTTCCCACCCAGCAGTGAAACCTCCTTTTCTTGCCATATTCCTATTTTCAGATTCAAAGATGCTCCCCATTTTCCAGATGCTTGCTGTTCCCTCCTCCCTGCCCCCATCCCCATTACAACAGATGGCAAANCCCTGCTCTGGTGGGAGGTGCCCCTGCCATGGGCAGGGGGTTGGAGCTGGATGAGCTTTAAGGTCCCTTCCAACCCTGATTCTGTGAACCCATAACTGGGACACACAGGTAGACTAGGATGTGTTGTAAGTTACTAAATTTGAACTTAACCCTAAATCCAGGGCAAGGTTGAAAATCATGGGATCTGCAGGAGCAATAGTGGGAGGTTGTGGTGTTTGACCTGCTGGTGGTGAGAACAGAAGGGTTGTGCTCATCACCCATCCTCACACACAGAAGATGGAGAGATGAGCTTGGGGTGCTTCTTGGTGACTTTGTAGTATAGTTCCTCAGGGGACAGCCTGCAAAGTTGTGTCCCTGTGTCCCAAATAACCTGAGGAAAACAGATGTACAGTTACAGGGTGTGTCTAGTTTTCCTAGATGATAATTAGGATCTGACTAGCAAGCATTGCTGGGGTGACATCTCATCATGTAGATATGAGTTAACAACACACCATTAAGATGGGCAGTGGGCTGACTAAATCCTTGTTTCTTTTTGCTTCTGGGGTGGATATTTAAAGGGCACTTAGCTGTGTGCTGGAAGGATCTTTGGTTTCCAGCCCCATCACTGGCATTGGATGTAATTCTGGGGGGATCACCTGTTCTTTTCCCTCTAGTAGAGAACTTTGGTATCTGTCCTCACTCTGCAGTGATTTGAGGTCTATGAGTGAAGAGGGATGTGTGTTGAAATGCTAGAGGAAGAGCTGCTATTTTTCCCAAGTTTTGCCTGAAGTAATGGCCTGTGTGAGCCTAAAGGAATCTGCAGTTATTTCTGAGGCATAGCTCATCAGTTTCTAACTCCTAAACTGGATCCAGTTTCTTTGGGAAACTTAAATCTTCCAACTAAAGCAATGACAACATCACAGTATATGCCAAAAAAAAATAAATCACTTTCACACTGACAACTTCCCTCGTGTGTGGGTTACCTGGGGAGCTGTGTCAAACAGGGACCTCTGTGTCCAAGAGGGAGCTGAGCTCTGGTGGTTTCTTCTGCTGAAGAGACTCTTTGAGGGGTGTAGAGCTGCTCTGCAGACCTGGAGGGAGATGGTTTTGGTTAGAATAGGTATTATTTTGGTTTGATTCTGTATTATTCTATACTATTGTCTTTGTTGCTGGATGAAAGATCCATGTCATTCACAGAATTAATCAGAATTATTGATGGGATTGAAGCAGCTTTTGAGCTGTGTAAAGGATGAAGTGCAGTGGGTTATTCTAAGCACTGCCCAATGCATAAACAGACAAAAAAACCCAATCCACCTTGTTTTTGTATTGTCCTCTTATTCTTACTACCTTTCTTCTTGGTGTCCTCTTACTACCATTCTCCTTGGTTTATATAGATAAATGTAGTATAGATAACAAAAAGATATGATGTTAGGTGTAAATACAACTCCAGGTTGGACTATCAGCTCTGCAAATAAGATAAGTAGAACTTTTTTGTCCCTCCAGCTGCAAATAATTCCCATGAGCAGGCACAGAACTCATCCTTAGGGAGAAGCAAGTGAGTGGTGATTGATTTGGAGCTACCTCAGTGGGAATGGGAAACGAGGAGAGGCCAGGACAGAATTTGGACCCTGCTCTCCCACTTGGAGCTTCACTGTGAGAGAATTGCTTCCAGATCTGTGGCCAAGGTGGAAAGAGAGTCAGTTCATTCCAGAGATGTGGGTTGTGACTGTGCTTTTGTATGTCCCTAGACATTGTCCAGGGAGCTGTGGGTCCAGAGCACTTGCTTTTCATTGACTGTCTGTGCCTAAAATAAAGTGTTTTCTGCTTATTTTTAAAGTGTCCAAGCATTCTTCTCACTCTTCTGTTGTGTGGCAAGCCATTTATGGGGAATATTGTTCAAATTGGGTTTTGAACTAGCTGGCACCTGCCAAAAATGACCTGACTTTTATCAGTGTGTGTGCTGCTATGAGGATGATGAGAGAATAAACAGGTTGTGGCTGCCCTTCAGGGGTGTTTGTTTTAAATGGCATTGGCAAACTGCTGTGTGCAGGGGTGGTTTGAAAGCAGCTTTGAGAGACTTGATGAATTCAGTGTAAGGAGGCTTGAGTCCAAGGCCACAGGGCTGCTCTCCTACATATCAGCCCTTATTTCTCTTGTAGGTCAGAGCTTTAAAGACATTTCTTTTGTCTTCCACACAGTATGTGGGAAGGGGAATAATAAAGGATAAGCAAGGTAGATCTTCAGTTGTATTTAAAGTATGATGGCAGCTTTCTCCTTTTAAAATGCAGTTTGTTCTGTGCTCTGCATGGTTAAAATCTGGGTCATCTGCAACCCAAGGAGTCCAGCTAATGAAAACACTCCCAGGCAGGAGCCTGGAAATCTGGTATCAAAGGAACTGGTGGGGAGGTGTGTGATGGAGCTGAAAAGCCATCACGTGGAAGGGTTGGTATGGCAACACGTGTACAAAGAAATGGGGGAAAAATATCTCTAAAACATAGGTTGTAGAAGAGAATAATGAGTAAAACTGGCTTCTTTTCAATTTAGTCTGCTGCTGGTTTATGGCCACAGGACAAATGTGCTGAGTATCTGGTCGTAGGTATCTTGTTTGTTGTGTTTATTTTTAGTTCCTACTGTTGCCACACTCAGTCTGATGGTGTGAGTGGTTATAACACTGATTCTGGGGTTGTTTAGATACAACTAAGATATTGTGATAATGGATAGGAAGCAAGGGAAGATGAAGAGATTGTTTCTTTTGTAAGTGTGGTATTTAATTACCTTACTACCAGCCTAGCCTCGTATTTTTTACTTTTGTCTTATTTAAAATGAAGTTGGGAATAAAGAAGACAGATAAAATGTCTTCAGACCTGAGATGGGAATGTTGGATACTGTGAAACTGCTGGGGTTTTGGTGGCTTTTTTTTTTTTATTGGTGTGGGTTGTTTATTTTAAAAATTTATTTCTTATTTTGTTTTGTTTGTTTTTAATTATTCAACAGTAGATGAGCTGCTTTCTGGGGTGGATTTCAAACTGTTAATGGTAGAAGTACATTTTAATTTATATTTCCATTAAAAGAGTCTTGTCATGCACACAAAACATTCAGAAATATTTATGGTAGACTTGTGTATGATTAGAAGTGTATTTAAGCTGTGTCTGTCCTACACATGCATATACACACATATATGTGTGTATACACACTTTTTAACTGTATAAGCACCTGGAGTGAAGCCCATGGACCCAGAAGCTCTTGTGTGTGAGCACAAATTAGCATGTGGAAAAGAAGGGAATGAAGGTGGGATGAATCTGGGAGCAGCACCGTGATAACAACTCAACTTTGTGAGGCTTTGTGCTTGTTATTGGCCTCTGCTGTGCTGAGGGCCTCACTAGATGTGATCCAACCCTCAGCTGATGTGTTGCAGGGAGAAATACACTGCAGTTAGTCACTAACACAGTGGCTTCCAAGGTGTTCATTGCACAGAGGAGGTGCTTTGTGCTGTTACAGCAGGGTTTGGAGCTGGTGCAGTGCCCTTGACCTGCTGGTTTGGCATCTGAGCTGTGCAGGCTCCTGGGCCTGCTGTGTGGGCCTCGTCTGAGGTCTGAGTCCCACTGCTCTGAACCTCCTGGTGCTCAAAGCTGGGGGTGTTTTCCAGACATCCATTCAGCCAGAAGAAGTTCATCAAGCTAAAACTGTGACCCTTCCTATTCTTGGCAAAGAATTCCTGATGGGCACTTGTCAACCCTCTCTATCCCAGGTCAGCAGGGC
Source organism: Ceyx cyanopectus (assembly GCA_013401355.1). Taxonomy (NCBI): domain Eukaryota; kingdom Metazoa; phylum Chordata; class Aves; order Coraciiformes; family Alcedinidae; genus Ceyx; species Ceyx cyanopectus. The sequence goes on along the minus strand of VYZU01069142.1, from coordinate 12,965 downwards.
CTGGTGGGGACTGTGCTGGCAGTGCCCTGCTTTGCCAGCCTGAGATAACGAGTCCTTGGGAGGCAGGTCGAGTGTGATCCAGACTTTGTACACTTGGACCAGAGCTGTTTGAAACCACTCCAGAGATGTGTTTTTGTTAGAGCTTGCTTGCACTGTTTATTGCTTTAGTAGTGGTATGAATAGCTGTAGGGAGGGGAAAACCCCTTGTGTGCTGTCTGCATTGGGTGTGAACTGCTGGGGATACTCACCAGCCTTCCCAGGAGAGCCTCCTGCCTCTGCCTTTCAGCTCTTGTGTCTCTTGCCCTTGTGCTTATTACGTTTTCATTGACAAAAAAAGGTCATTTTCATAATTCTTGGTAGGTTTTGCTTGTGCAGCCTCTTCCCTTCTTGATTATCTAGAGTATCTTCCTTTGGTTGTGATAATCTTGTTGGTCTCTGCTTTCTGTGTCCTTCACAGAATAATAAACCAAATTAAATGCTAAATGTAGGGTCTACACATGTAAATAATCTGTATTTTTAGCCACTCCATGATCATTTCTCATTGCACTTAATAGCTCCCAGCTTCATATTGCTTGTGGATGGGTACAGACATTATCTGGCTGTTTTCTTGTTCCTGATACCTGTTGGCAAAGGATCAATCACCTTGGTGTAGTTGGTTTTGTTTCCTCTGCTTCTTTTCCTGGCCAAAAAGGTGAGGACTTTGTGCACAGAAGATGAGGAGCTGGAAGGGCACAGACACAACCCTGTTAAAAACCAGCAGGATATCCTCACTTCTCCAAGTATTTTCCTCCTCCTCAGCTTTTGGGTGACTCTCCTTGAGTTTGACCCCTGAAGTTGGTGCTGGGCCTTGCCTTTGTACTGCAGTTTCCATGGCAAAACCTGTAGTGAATTGGGGCTCATGGAACACTCGGGTGCCTTTAGGCTGTATTTAGTGTCACCTAGGTGGTTAGAATTGCTGTGTGGAGCTCAGGAGGATATTGGGAGTATAGACCTGTAAGGGGAATTGGTCCTCTTGACTTGTATTTAGCAATGGATTGAGTGCACGTTGTGCAATCTGTTAGCCCTGTGTGATTGCATTAGCTGCCCTGAATTTTATTATTTTTTTTTGAAGATTAATTCTTTTTAAAGTGCATATTTAGCGACTCATAACTCTTAGTTCAAGTGAAATCCTTCAGCTCTTTCTGGGTGAAAGACAAATATGGTTTTAGTATCCTTGGCTAGAAAGAATCCTTGTTAAAAATTGATATTTTTTTTTTGGTGTGTTGTGTGTTTCTGATCTATATTGTTACTTTTTGTGGCCCTTCTTGGGAGCAACAGGATACCTTCTGATTTTCAAGCTTTCCTGTGCTTCTAATACTTGGGACTAAAAAAAACCACCTTATTTCTTAGCAGTGGCAACCTTTGCACCATGCAATTTCAGCTAGGACTCTATGGAGTTGTTGGCTGGTTTCTTTGCCTGGCTCTGAATTGCAGGGACTGTCTGCAAATGCTTGGGAGTGGAATTTTCCAGTGTGATGATGTGGGAGAAAGAAACCTCCTGTGCACATTTCTTTACCTGACAGGCAGCTTTCAAGTTTGAAAGTGCATTATACAGTGTTAAAATTCAACTCTGGAGAGATCCAGGAGTAACACTTGTTAGAGAAGGTGTTGTAAAGATAACCCCAGACCAATGACCCGGGGTAGAACTGGTTTTTATTTCCACAGCTAACCCATTAAGCCCAGACTTTTTGCAAACATTTGACCTTCTAACAACCTGTTTAAAGTATGTTAAGTTGAATAGGTCCCTTCCTGGCTGCAGTGGTTGTTGATTTTCATCACTCATTAACAGTTGTTGAACAAATAATCCAGTAGCTGGGATTTACCCCATGTTTGCATAATCCTGTGCTTCTGTATTAATGCCCATAACTATAGTGTGTGTGTGTGTGTGTGAGTGTGAGTGTGAGAGTGGTGACAGGGAATCTTCCAAACGTGGATTGGTATCTGCTGACTCTACCTAGAAAAATTTCTGTGGCCTTAGACTCATCCTCAGTATCTATCATGGCCAGAATTGGTATTGTGTTTTTCCTTTCCTTTTCACTTTCCACTTTTTGGTTTTCCTCCCCTTTTCCCTTTTGAAGATACTTTAATTGCACAGACTGTTTGGAATCTGAGATGCCCCTTGGATGGGAAGGGTGGCTGAGGCAGAAATGTGGCACTGAAGTGGAGCCATAGGTGGGTCAAAGCTTCCAGTGAAAACTAGTAGGGGGAGCTACAAGAGGCTGGGCACTGAGCAGCCTACCCTTGGAGGACCAACAGAGCTCATCCCCTGGGGTGGCACTGAGCAGCCTACCCTTGGAGGACAAACAGAGCTCATCCCCTGGGGTGGGGTGAAGTTTGGCTCTGTGAAATGGGCAGGCAGAGCTCCAGGGCACGAATGGGATGTGACAGTTGCCAGTTGTGCTGCAGCTGGCCTAGCAGGCACTGGGAATGGCCTCCAGGGCCTGATACTAATTAAAGGTCAAATGCTAACACTTCTAATTGGTTTGAAACATCTGGAAGGAATCCAAGGTCATCTTTGCAATGTTACCTGTCTTCGCTTCCCCTAGTAAATGGCAACTGGAATGTATGTGTGGAATCCTTGGATGCTAACTCATGGAGCATCAGAAGGAGAGTTCTCTCTGGCAGCTATGGCCAGCTAACTAGCTGTCATTCAAGCTGGCCTGGGTGCCATCTGAGATGCAGAAAGGTTCCCTTGGTGGCTGCTTGCCAGGGGAGGAGGAGAAGAGAGTGCCAGGGCTTTGCTGCTGGATCTCAGGTGACTTGAAACCGGTTGCAAGTTGTCAACTTGTTCCTTGACCTCTTATGGTTTGTTTTTTTCCCCTCCTCCTTCATCTTTCAGCAGGGAAGGACAGCAGGCATGGCAGGTGATGCCCTCATGGTGATGAGAGGCCTGACAAAGCTGAGCAGGGCAATCCTGGAAACCCAGGCTGGGCAGCTGCGACAGGCACTGCTCGGGGGGGACGCTGCCACCATCGCCAGGACTCTGCAGGCCACTGCTGAGCAGCAGTTCAGCTCTGCCCTGGGCAAGGTGCAGGTAAGCCAAGCTCTCTGTGTCTGGTTGGTTTTTCCTCCAGGTCCTCTTGGTGTTGGGAGAGTGGTGAGGAACGTGCATGATGAGCTAGAGCCTGGGCTGTGAAGCGCTGGCTGCACGCTGAAGGCGTTGCAATGCTCTGGGAGTTCTCCAGGGTTTCTGTGGTGCTGAGGCAGGAATGGGAAGGGAATGTTACTGCAGTGTTTCTGTTTCCATTACTGAGTGGTTAAGACATGCAGAAAATGAGGAGTCCTCTGTTCACCTCTCTTGTCAGAGATCAAGCTCAGATTGACCAGAGGCTGTTATTTCAAGTCTCCTTTAGACTTGAGTAATTAATTAACCTCTCCCAGCTGAGTGAATGAGCTCTTTTAGACTAAATTTATCTCATTGCTACTTCCCTTCATGATGGAATTGCTGCACATTCTATTTTTTCTGAATGGCTCAGTGTCAGGTGTTGCATGTTCATCACTTACTGTTTTTGTTTTTTTAAGCAGTAGCTTCTGTCTCCAGACATGGGGATGCATTTATCAGCTTCCCATTCCATCAAGAGTGTTGCCATCTCTTGAAAACATGGGGCTTGTCTGAGGAAAACAATTTCTCTCTGTTTGGAAGAGAGGAAAGCTTTTACACTGACTGTATTTCACTTCTCTGGATCTGTGGCAGGGTTCTGGCTGTCTGACCTGCTTATTAAAATGGAAATATGGAAGTAGAGGTGCCTTCTTGCTTGGAAGTTAGTATTGTGGTCACAGTCCCCATCTGTAAACAGATTTCTCCTCTGCCCCCTGCAGTGCTGTTGAGCTTTAGAATAGCTTGAGACTTGAATAACAGGAAAGACTGTTTTGTTTTTTTCTGTAAGGAAGGGAAGTGTAATTTGTATTTAGGAAAGAGCCTAAAATACCCTGCCTGCTTGCTTGACCACAGAAGGATTTAAAATCCTGTGGATTGGTTGTAATCACCAGCTCTTCCTTGGCATTGCCACTGCTGAGATGGGTAATTAGAACCTAGCAAGTAACAAGTAAATAGGAGGTAATGCTCTGCTCCTCACTTGTTTTCCTGCATTGAAAAAAGCTGGACTTAGTGGAGCAGCTCTTGCATGACAAGATAGAACAGCAAAGGCTGTCAGGAGAAGCTTGAGTGTTGCTGTGTCTGATGCTGCACAGAATTCTATATATTCATTTATTTTGGGGTGACAACAAACCCTGCCATAGTTTAGTGGCTGGATGAGATGTGTGACACTGCATGATTAGAGTGACAGGATGGGAGGAGGGAGTGTGGTAGGGGTTAAGAAATTCATATTACAAGGTTGAGCTTTTTGTTACTTCTCCTAAGTACATGTGAAGCAATATTGCAGCTCCCATCACCTGTTCTTTCTGCACTGCTTCAGCTCAACACCATCACTGACCCTTGTGAACAAGGAGTCTCCAGTTGCAGGTATTTGAGACTCTGTGAACAAATTTCTCCCATCAGTGGGGTTGAAATATTGACCCCAGGTATCCTCAGGGTCTCTGCCTTTTTCCTGGTTCTTACTCTGGATGTCTGCAGTGCCTGAGGCTCCCAGATTCCTTATTGTGGGGATGTCAGCCTAGCTGCATGCCCATCTTTGAGGATGGTACCTTTTAAGTTCTTCTCTAAGTATTTCTGTTACTGTTTTCAGGAACTAGGCAAACAGCAGGAGAACTTCACTGATCTCACTGAGGATTTTGGGAAGGATTATGACTTTGCAGCCCAGGATGCTCCACTGGACTTCTCCACTGCCTCCAGCAAGTTTCATGAGCACAGCAGTGAAGGCCCTGCTTATTCCTCCACCACCAATGGACCTTTGGGAAGTGTTGGTGACACTGGAGATTCTGGCACGAGGCAGAAGCCTTTCCCTCCCAAAATGGATGCGAGGTTATTTGGAGGTTTTAGGGACCCTGGAAATCCTTTTGCTGCTGCTTTTGGACAAAGCAGGGCTTTTCATCAAGACCATTCCTCTGTTGGTGGACTCACAGCTGAAGATATTGATAAAGCCAGACAGGCCAAAACAGGTTCAGAGCAGAAACCCTACAAACAGATGGTATGTCTTAAAAATGAAGGATTTATAGTTTCTAAATTGGATTTTCCTTACCTTCTCCTGTGTTTCTTTCCTTTCTTCCTCTTCTGCCCTTCCTTTTTGTGAAGGAGAAAGAGGGAAGTGTCAGTGCTCAGTAATATTTGTTCTGTCAGTAGCTTTTCAGGTTTTCCATCCACACCTCCCCCCTCTGTATCAGATTTTCTGATGTTGGAGGATGTTAAAGCTACCTTGCTTAGAGTTATGTTCTTCAGCTCTATATTAGCAGGGCCTCTCCTTTCATTTGCTGCACTGTGAGGACTCTGTGTCCAGAAGTATGTGTTGTAGTAATGAAGGCTCTGTATTTCACCCCTGTTTTGGGGTGAAATGTTGGGCAGGTGGGGACAGAGGTTTGAAGACTGACCTAAAGAGTCTGCCTTCTCCTTGAAGGGCCCTGTTTCCTTCAGCTGATTGTTTTGTCTGCCTATAAAGATTTAATTTAGTGCTGAACTCCTCTGAGTGAAGGCTGTGACTCTGTACTGTCCTGCAGTCCCGTTGCAGGAGGAGGGAGTGTTGCTATGAGTTTGGGCTGGCATGGTGCTGCTTCTCCAAGTTAAAACACGAGGGCTGCTGAGCTGAAAGTGCAAATGTGCTTTCCAAACATGGTTGTCAGCTGTTTTCTCTCAAGCCAACTGGTTTCTTTCCCTTTCCCTCTGTGTGCTGCAGCTCAGCGAGCGGGCCCGGGAGAGGAAGGTCCCTGTCACCAGGATTGGGAGGCTGGCTAACTTTGGAGGTCAGTGTGCACCCTGCCACCTGTGAATTCCCCCTGCTTGCTCCTGCCTGGGTACAACAGTCTTCCTGCTCAAGATGTAGCTGCTTCTGTTCCCTATCCCAGCTTGCTAATAGCCAAGTGCTTGCCCAGAACTTAGCCCCAGGCTTCGTTGGTGCTTTTGCATCAGTTATGGATCCTGCTTTCAGTCAGGATGAGGCTGGAATCTGGTCTCCTTAATGGTTTTTTGTTTTGAGAAAAGCTCCCCATCTAAACAGGCCACTCAGATGCAGCCAGCAAGATGCTGTCAGTTGCTGATAGATTCTTGAAGCCTAGTTTTCATCTACCTGCTCTGAAATGAGAAGGAGAAAAGTCACTTTTTTTGGTGTTTTGGGATTTTAGTAGCCTCTCTAGTTTGTGAGCAATCTCTCCCATGTTGGGTCCCTGTGGCTCTGGTGATTCTCTTCCACAAAATTTGATAGAGAAGCACATGTGCATAATAAACATCCTTGTGTTACAGATGCCAGAAGAAAGAAAAATAGCCTGTCAGATTGAATTCACATCAGCTGTTATATTAAAAAAAAACAATTATTCTTCCACTTTGTGCCTCTAAATCAGTAAATCTTAGTATTGAACATCTCTCTTTAGCAGGAGATGGAACAATTTGGAAGCAAGTTCAGTGTAACTCTGAGAATGACCAAGCTGATTTCTGATGGGGATCATTGCTTTGGAGTTGGTGAAAGTGGCATCACTGAGTGTTCAGTCTAGAAAATCACATTTTGCCAAGGAGACCTCAATCTTTATTTGATAATTTCTGCTCCAAGTTACTGTCCTGCACGTGGGACATGAGTGGAGATAACTTTCTATCAGCATTTTAATGCCTGTTTATGCTGTGTTGGAAAAGTCTCTTTGTTTCTCTCCTGGGGAGTCTAGGGATCTTTTTCTCACTTTGTTCAGCTAATAAAATACCTGGATTTCTGGTGCAGAGATCTGCTTTGTGCTGTCTGGCAAAGCTTCCATCACTGCACTGTGTCCAGTTTGTTCTCCATGGAAAGCTGTCCAGCAGTGCCCCAGGGAATGCTTGGGATGCTTGGCAAACATGCACCCCCAGTGCTGCTGGTGCTGTGGGAGTGGGCACAGGAGCTGTGAGGGAGCAGCAGCTGTTCTCATTGCCCAGTGTCATTTATTATCCAGAAAAATAAACATTTAGGAGCTGGTGAGGCAGTGAGACCTTTGTAGTTGGGATTACTGCATGATTAGGTCAGTGAGGTCCCAGAGTCCTCAACTTGACTGGCAGTGGCTGCATCTTGGGGCATTTTGCTCCCCCCTGCTCTGGTGCCATGGTTTTGGGGAGATGATTCTGTTCTTTCCTGAGAGAGGTACTTGGAGAACCACCAACCACTGGTGAGTTTTCTTTCTCCCAACTTCTGACCACCACAGTCTGGGTCTCCAGCAGGAGCTCAGCCAGAGCATGGAGCTCTGGGTGGCACTGGTTGTCCTGCACTGGCCCAGCCTGGGATTCCTGCCTGAAGTAGGAGAAGACAGGTCAGGGTCAAACCTGAAGGTGACCCCAGTGCAAAAGCCAGGAGGTTCTGCTGCTGTGTGGGAAAGGCTAATGACACCAACAGCTCTGTGTGAGGCTCAGAAGGGCTTTTTTTGCTTCTGACCTGGGTCTGTATCTCCTCATTTTGAAGGACTGGCTGTTGGCCTTGGCATTGGAGCATTGGCAGAGGTGGCAAAGAAGAGCCTTAGACCTGAGGAGCGCAGTGGTGAGTCCTTTCTGCACTCTGCCTGGGCTGTGGTTTGCTCTTGGTGGCTTTTTGTGGTCTTTGGTTGGCTGTTTTTGTGTGTGTGGTGTTTGTTTGTGGTTGTTTTCTCTTTTTCCTCCCTGTTTTTATGTCTATTTTCCAGCCAGTTTTCCTGCAGTTGCAAGATCTGGAAAGCTGGGGTTGTGAGGCAGTCAGAACAACAGGGGGATGTGGGTAGTTTTATTTTCAGCATAATCCTTCTCCAGACTCTTTCCATCTAAGTGCACCCCAGCAGTATCTGAGAGAAGGAGTTGATGCCAGCAGCTTGCTCTCCCATGAGTCTGGATATTGCAAATGTGCCTTCATTCCTGGTTCAGAAGGAGCAGCTTTGAGATGGTAACTGCTGGGTCCTTGTCATTCTACCCTGTGAGCAGTAGTATTTTACAAAGCCAGTTTGTGTCTTCCCCTTGGGAATGAGGGGTGGGTGGAGGCTGAGAGAACATCAATCTATCCCAGGAGGTGCTGGAGGGGCTGAAAGAGTTTGGAGGGGGAAGAACCCTAATAAAAACCAACCAGCTAAATAAAAACACCAACCCAAACCTAAACCAAACACCTCAGCAGATGAAACACCTTTGCTGTGGGGATTTTGTGCCACCCAGGCCACTACCTGCCAGTGCTGGCACCTCTGTATTCAACAGTCCAGAGCAGCCCAGCAGGGAGAAAAAGGATCTTTGGCTGAGAGTTGTTGTCGCTCTCCCTGACCTGAGATGTTGGAGGCTCTGTGGGTTTCTTTGCTTTCATTTCCAACCATAACTTCTGGCAAATATTGCCCATCCTTTCCAGAATCTCTGAAGGTGCTGCTGATGTTTGACAGGTTGTTCATACCTGTTGGGAGTTGATTAATTGCTTTGCTTTTAGCAGAGGAGTTGCTCAACTTGTTGGTATTTCTCTGCTTGCCAAGGCTGAGGTACTGTCCCAGCTCTGGAAGCTGCTAAGGATGGATTTTCTCTCCCCACTGCTGCAATCTTGGCACTTCTTGGCACTTCCAACTTAAACAAGGGGGATGTTTGTGCCCAGAGGCATGCCTCAGAATTCCCAAACTCACTGGCATCCAGGAGTGATGGGAAAGAGCCTTCTCCTGGTTACCCTCCTCTTGTTCAGTGAGTACAGATGTCTTCCCTCTGTAAAGTGGAGCTAGAAACACAAACCCACGAGCTCTTTCTGCCTTGGATTGCTCCTGTTTCCAGAAACAATCCTACAACAAAAAATCTGCTGCAAGACTTTGTGATTTATTTTTTTTCTCCCTTGATATGTTTTCTCCCTTTGATATTTTTTCCCCTCTCCACCCACACCTGATGTCCTGGACTTAAATTCTTTGCACTTTCAAATTCCTGTGAGTAGGTGCAATGTTTGTCGGATTTTTTTACCTTTTTTGTTTGTTTTTAGTGCTCAGGGGCCTAATTCTGCTTTCTTCAATTGGTTTGGCTCATTATATTTATCAAAGTAAGATGGTTATACTTGATTCCTGATGGGGAAGCACTTGGCTGATGCAGCAAATTCAAAACAACTCCCTCAGTCACTGGTGACCCTGATGCTGATATTTACAGTGCAAGGCTGGCACAGGGTAGGAGTGGGAGAGTAAATATCCAGGAATAAAAATGAAAGAGTGCCCAGATAAATAACTGCCATGNGGACTCTCCCTTGCCCCAGAGCTTGTGGAGCAGGTGGTGTTAAAACCAACTGCACCCCAAATCCAGCTGTAGGTTGGCATTTGGAGATGTTCATGCCCATTCTGGATTGGGAAGGGGAAATGTGGGTCAAACCTTCCTGAAGGCACCTGCCCACTGCTCTCCAAATTCTGATCTTGAGATGGAGAGAAAATCCTTAGTATCATCCAAAGGTGCCAGGCATCTTTGGGGAAAATAACAGTGAAAATGGGTGTATTTCTTCATGAACTTGGGCTGGGTTTAGTTGTTTTTTTCCCCCCATTTTTGGATGGGGAGTGCCTGTGTTTGGATTTTTTTCCCTGATAAGACTTAGAGTTGTCAGGGTTCGTTGGCTCCTTGGAGGTGACTTTAATCATTAACTGATCCCTTTCTCCTGCTGCAGACTCCACAGAGGATGTTTTTGTGTGCAGGTGTGACAGGATTTCACCTGGTACTTGCCCCAGCTCGTGTGTGGAGCTCATACCAAGGATTATTTGCCTCATAATTGCTAAGGACACAGAGTTTTCCTGCTGGGACAGTTGAGATGGGATCATTGAGAGCCAAAACTCTGTTAGAGACTCCAAGCTCTTCACACTCAGCTTTCCAAGTGGGCAAAGCCAGATTCTTCTGCCCTGGGCAGATCTACCTGTTCATTCTCTCTCACCCCTTAGAAGATGGATCTTGCCTGGATCCATCCATGATCCAGGGTGGAGTGTGCTCTGCAGTGTGTGGTGTAAATAGTGACTTCTGGACCCTTCCTGCTTCTCTGCATCTTGCTTTCAAGAGCAGGATGGTTCTCCTGTGTCCTCCCTCCTCATGTTTTCAATCCTCTCTCCTTCTCTGAGTCTAAGAGACTGAAAAAAACTGAGTCTGCTTGCTACAGGTTTCTAGTGCACACTGGATCAGTGGATCTCCTGTTTACATGAGGCCTACCATGAGCTAAGGGTGTTCATCCATATGCTTTCCTCCTTGCTGTCAGGAAAGAAAGCAGTGATGGATTCCAGCCCATTCCTGTCAGAGGCCAATGCAGAAAGAATTGTGAGGACCTTGTGCAAGGTCAGGGGAGCAGCTCTGAAGCTGGGACAGATGTTAAGCATCCAAGGTAAGTGGTAACAAAGATCCTCAGCTCTTGGTCTGTCCCTCTTGGTGCTGCCAGGTTGATTTGTTGGTCAGCTGGTCCCTACTGTGTTGGGCACACAATGAAATGGGTTGAAAAGAAGGTGTGTGAATTTTAATGCCTGTGTTAAAAGCACTTGTTGATCAGTGGAGATACACACTCTGCATGCAGGTGTCCTGCTAGGAAGGAGGAGAAGGAGGAGGAAAACAAGAACATGGACATATCCACAGCCCCCTCCCACTATAGCAGCCAGTTTGTGCTCTACATGTTTTATGGAATCTTTGCTGAAAAGGCCAGGACATTTGATAATCTTACCAGGTATAGAACACTTGCTTTCATCATGAGCTCCACCAGGCTTTGAAGTGAGTGATCCCAGGTGAAGACATGAGTGACATCAGTGCCTGCACTGGACTTAGCCATGTTGTTCTCCTGCCCAGCTTCATAGGAAGGGAAAGAAGCAGCCAAAAAAGATCTGTTACACTGGTCTCAAAATAGATCCCAAGACGTTGTGGTAACTGAGTCAGAGTCTGAGTGTTTGAAGTGCTCTGCTTCTGTTGGATTAAATGACTTGTCAGGAAAGCAGGAGCAGCTCCTTGTTCCACAGAGCCCTCACTGGGGCATTTTATCATTCTTCATTTGCTCATCACTTACTTTAGTTGTGTTTTCCCAAAGCCAGGTGGGAGGCAGCAGCTGCTGTGTCAAAGGCTGCCACCCAGATGCTGTTTTCTCCCCCTCTAGAAACTGCCAGCTGAGAGCCAGGAGTTGCTCTCCTGCTCCCTGCTTTCTGTGGCACTGTGGGATGAGTGATCCATGGCTGTTAATCAGCTCTGAAGTCAACTTGTCTACCAGAGTGGGGGATTAATTTCAAGTTCACACTATAGATGTGTGCCCAGAGCCTGCTCACAGCTCCCCTAGGCTGGGATGTGAGTGCAGAGAGAATAGCTGTGACAAGCCAGCTCTGAGGAGCAGAAATGCTCTGGATTGTTGACTCCTCATGTTACTGAGCCTTGGCAGGGGCAGCAAACACTTGCTGATTGACTTCACTTTGGTGTCAAGCACACACAGGCCTTTAGCAGCCTCAGTGGTGCTGCCCAGCCCTTGGCTGTCTGGATCCAAAGTGCCTGTTTGGGTGAGAGTTTCATGCAGTTCTTGCCACTTCAGGGGCTTCTTGGTGGCCTGGGGAGTTGGGATGTGTGTGTGCTGAGTGTAGCTGCTCCAAGTTGCCTTGTCCAAGTGCAGCTGAGAGCACCTGTGAGCTAAACAACCCACAAGTTACACAGCAGTGAGCTTGAAAACTCTGGTTTTGGGAGTCAGTGGATTTAGCAGGGACACATCTTTGAAGGTCAGGCTCAGAAAGGATGCCAGTGGCCCCACATCACCCTGTGCTCTGGAAGATGTCCCATACAGCAGCATTTGCCACTTGAGTGCCCTGCCTTGGCTTTGCTTGGGGTTTCATTCTGGGAAGGCCTCAGCCATTTATAACCTTGACTCATCAGCATGTTGTGAGCCTGGTGCTGGCAGAGCTGCCTCTGCAGCTTGGCTGGTCTTGGACATTGCTGCTGAGCTTCTGAGCAGTCCCTCTGGACCTACAGGTTTCAAGCAGTGGGGGTCAAGCAGCCCCAGTTAAGTGCTCAGGATAAAGGCTGAAGCAGTTGGTGAGTTTTTTGGGTGGCAGCAATAAGCAGAATCACAGCAGTTGATCTGATGTTGGTGTTTTCCATGTTGATGGAAATGGCTTCTTGGTTGGAGTCACTTTTAGTGAGGTCCATTCTCTCAAGCACAGTCATCCTAGGAGGTGCAGGTCACCCCCATTCCATCTATTTATCTATTTATTTCTCTAATTTCCCCTTTCTTTCACTACTCAGTGCTGAGGACTTGTGTTTGCCTCACTCCTGAGGGTGTGATCCCTCAGCTGGCACTGCTGGGTATGGACAGTCCCACAGTGATGTCCAAAAACCTCCCCCCCCCGGGGTTTGCTTGGGGGCTGGAGAGCCTGGCATGTCTGAGAGCAGGTGGATGGTGTGTGCTGGAGCCCTGGAGGATGCAGTGCCAGGTGTTGTCTTTCCCTTGGCAGATGATGCCTTCATCAACCCCCACCTCCAGAGGATTTTCGAGCGTGTCCGTCAGAGTGCTGACTTCATGCCACTCAAGCAGATGATGGTGAGGAATATTTCCACTTGTGGGGAGCATCTGTTTCTTTGTTTCTCTCCAAGACACTGCAGTTTAGCTCTAGACAGAACACCCCAGCATAAATAAATAAAATTAAATCTATAAATAATAAATCTAATAAATTAAAATTACAATCTAGATAAATAACCCACTAAGAGGAGCCACAATGAAGCAAACTCAGCTTGCTTTCTGCAGTGTGTGTTCTCCCTTTCTCTTTACTTCCAAGATGGGAAGGGGAATTGCCAGCACCACTTAACTCCTCAAAGACACTGAGCAGAGCCACAGCTTCAATAAGGCAGCCTGGCAGTGGAGCAAAAAAGCTGTTAAAGCAGGCTGGGGTGTTTTAATTGTCATTAT
>VYZU01069127.1:0-10816 GCA_013401355.1 Ceyx cyanopectus | reverse complement strand
CTCAATGATCATAAAGGTTTCTTACAACCAAAATGATCCTATGATCCCACAGGGGATAGATCGGGCAGCCTAACGCCACAAAGCTGTCCAGACACAGCCCAACTTACTGCATTCCTGCTTGCCGCAGGCTCTCTTGGATGCCTAGCGGCACACTGATGATCCCCCGAACGATGTAGTCTCCCAGAATCTCTTCTGCTGCTGCAGCCATCCCCAGCACAGCTTTTCCAAAACCCACCAGGTACAGGTCCTTCTTCACTGGAAAGGCCTGGCCCTTCACCAGCAGCTGAGGGCACCTCCCTCCCTGGAGCTTCACCGCCCTCTTCAGCATCAGAGCTGGCTGGACGGAGCCCACTGCGCTGCGGAAGAGGGACAGTGCGTGCTCGTGGAGGGACATGCTGTGCAGGGTGGCCAGGCTGAGTCAGTCTGCTCCGTGGGGTGGGCTTGTGCACGCTGTGCCAACACAGGTAAGGCCTTGAGAGCTGAGGCACTGAGCACCCTCTGACCTGCAAGAGAAAGGGAATGTTTTCACTAGTAGGAGAGACAGGGCTGTCACAGAGAGAGCAGGGAGAGCAAACCATGAGGAATGGAGCTCTAGCTCATTTCCTCTAGATTAAGGTGCTGTATCAACAGCATTTTCAAACCTCTCCCTTGGCAGGGAAGGACAGTGTCACATTCAAACTACCTGTCAGCTTGTGGTTCCCTTGCAATCCCATCACCTCCCTCGGGGAAGGTGAGTCCTGCCAGCCAGCTTCTCCATCCCCATAGAGTTGCCACCAGTAAGACATAATTTCTGTTTGCTCAGTGTTTTGACACCTTTCCAAACTGTGGAAGCTGCTCTCTATCCTGAAGAGAGCAGGGTGTCCAGGTGGAACAGCTTTTCACTACATTAACTCCCTTTCTCCTACCAACCAAAGGCTGATCTTATTTTCTGTCTGCATGTTGTCCTGTGCATCCCTGCAGCATCAGGCATGGACTTAGGAGAAACAACAGGCTTGCTGGCTGCCTGATCCCTCACTGCTGGTGGCCACAGAGACCAGTAATGAGGTTACTCCACCAAACAGCAAATTAACACAAGGCTTCATTTGCCTTTATTTTTTAGCCCTATCATTATCCATTAAAATCACATTTAGAGTCCAAGTAAGACTTCAGATCCAGGCAAAGCTGCCAGCTGTGTCTGTAAAAGGCCATTTGAGCTGGTCTCCACTGAGTATTAGCATTGTATGCTATAGCTCTGCAAGTGGACCAAAAGATCTCAGCTGCTCAAGGGCAGACACTTGTCTTAACAGAGGAAGGGGCAGCCCATGCCAGCACACAGGCATCTACTCCCCATGAGCATTTCTCCTCCTGCTAACTGGCAGCAAGTTCACGGCTGGTTTCTCAGGATCAAAGATCCTTGTGATCTGCATCTCTCCCACTCATGGCAATTATGGTGCAGGCAATTACGGCAGACTTCCAGGAGGCTGAAGCAGCCTGGGCAACACTTGCTCACAAACACATTCAAATTACCTGAGAGAGTTAATCCTCTCTCTAGTAACTGGATGTGTTTCAGTGCAAGGCCAGTGGCTGGCTGCTGCTGGGAGAGCTCATGAGTCCAGAGGTCCCTGTCCTAACACTACCATAGCATTGCAAGGTGTTAATCATTAAGCCAGACAAACTTTGCAACAGCTTCTCTGGGTTTAAATCTATCTTATTTGGTTGCAAGGACCCAAAGGTTCTGTGAAAACCTCCACACAAGCACCTTACCAGACAACAAAACTTTGGCACACTCTGAAATCAACTGGGCAAGGGGTCTGCAGGTAAAACTATATGGAGAATCAAAGGTTTTCCAGGGAGGAAAGTTGGAAAAGACCCTTAAGATCATTGAGTCTAACTGTAAAGGATTCAATGTTTAGGAGAAAAAGATTTTAAAGGCAAAACCCAAGGCAGATAAACTACCTGTCTACAGTCCCTTCAGATAAACTGGTCAGGACTGGCTTTTCAGTCATGAGGAGAGACAAGAATAAGACAGGTTTACTAGACTCCTAAACTTCATAGCAGCTAATGCTGCCAGCAGCTTAAATGGCTGAGCCACAGCCCACTTTAAATGAGGGCTAGGGTAACTGTGCCACCACCAGTGAAGTGAGCTGTACACCTCTCAGGAACTGAGATTAGCATCTCTGTTCCCAGCAGGTCTCTGGAAGTACCTTCAGAGGAAGGTACTACAAAAAAGTGGTGCATCACACCCTAGGCCGCCTTGTCCGAGCCGTGACACAGGGTTTGCAGAAGTAGTTGGAGAAAAGGGCTTAAATGGAGCCAGGGGAGTTTAAGAAAATAAAGCCCCAAAGCTTTTAACAGGCTCTGTCTGTGCATTGAGATTCTGTGCACGACTGACCCTGCATACCAAGGGAATTGAGCACAACCAGACCTGTGACTGCAGCTCCTGTCACACGTGCCCTCCCGTCGGCTCCGTTCAACTCCAGCTCCAGACACGACACAGCAGGCACATGTTTAAAAGCAGTCCCCTCCTACTGGAGCTGAAAAACATAAATGCCAGCTTAATTCATCTGGAACTTGTGTACATCCTACTAATGCTTGCTCTGGAAAGCATTTCACTACTACAGNTAAAACTTTACACCAACACAACAGAGCTGGATTTGGCACAGACTCGTAGAGCTTTGCAGGTCTTGGTGTGTAATTCTACTCCCTGTCAGCTCTGACTAGACTCACAAGCTCAGTGGAGGTTCCCCTTGGAATGGGAGTGCTGCTAACAGTGCCACAAGTCCATTTCTATGTATTTTATTTATAGTCTCAGGCACCGGACACTAAATGTCATCAGTGAACAAATATCAATCAATGTTATGAAATCCACTGTTGATATTAACAAAATTAATTCCTACTCATTTTACCAGGGCTTTAAAAACAAGACCAAGAGAACTGAATGCTACCTCACACCAAGGCAGAGGTAGCCTCGGAAAGAAAAAGAATTGAAATGGCAACTCCCAGGCTACCTCCATGGATGGCGTGTCTAAAAGGATGCAAATGCCAGCTGTTGCATATTGCACATGGGGAAATCACATCCCCAAATCCCTGTGTTTTCCCACTGCTGGCTGGGAGGAATCTGAGCTGGGAGAAAGAGCTGATAATGTGACTCTTACTGCTTCACACACTAATCTTTGTTCTCCAGTGTCACAGGGAAATCACAGAGGGATGAACGAGCCCTCTTCTCTATGGATATAAGGTGACAAGCTATAGGCACTTGTGGGGCTTATGTTTTATACTTTCCCTTTGGCCCTGCTTGGGATAATTTGGTGTTGGAGTATAGACAGTCTTTTGGAAAGTTTTCTAGAAGTTTACACTAAGCTTAAGGGGAAAATTATTCTAAGAATTGCCTGTTCCAAAGAGAGCAAGAGGACTGCAAGGGGTTTAAATTAATGCCCTTTAAATGAAACCTTCTTCAGCTTTCATTGATGAATAATGTTCACCATCTACATTGTGTGTGGTACCATTATAAAAACTTTTTTCATAGGGCTTCTCCTATCCTGCAGAAATTTCCCCTGTTAAGTCTCACAAAAAAAACCGCAAAACCCCAGCTCCTCATTTTCACCATCTCTGGGAAGGAGGGAGGGAGAAGAACTGGACTGTGATAAAATACAGGTGCTCGTTTGCATTACCTTTCATTAACTTTGTAATTAAAGCAATTCTGCAGGCAAGGAGCCGAAGTCAGAGGGAGACAGAAACAATCCAGCACCAGGGGAAGAAATGTGGTAAGTTGCCAGGTAAATTGGATGGTGGCATGAAACCAAAAGCATGGACATAGAGGGGCCTAGTCTGGGCCATCCACTTAAAGTCACAGTGGGGAGGAAAACAGTGAACAAAGGAGCTGGCTGTGCCCGTGCAGTGAGAAAAATGAGCCAGCACCTCATTCTGTGGCTGGTACTTGAAAGACAAAAAAATATTCCCTTCTAGAGCCCGGTCTGCCATTGCTGGACAGAGCTGAGCTACTCCAGGTGCTGTGGTTGGAGGTCTGTTCAAGGACTTGCACCACAGGCTGGTGGTTTTCTTGAAATTTGGGCATCTGGGCTTGTTGCAGGTCAGCTCAGTCACACAGCCTGAGCATTCAGGTGCTGCAGGATTGGAGGATACCTTATGTTAATGCTCTGGATTGGGTAATTTAACTAAGAGCTTCAGGGGCCTAAGTTAGTTTATTTTTAATGACAGCAGGACTTCTCTGGATCTCCCGCAGTGTGGCAGCAATTGGTGACTGGCCCACTGTGTGCAGGGTCAACTCCAAAATCCCTGAGGGGCTTGGAAGAGATTAGAGATGGCACCAGATCAAACCCCAATTGTTTGAGGGTAATTTTGAGCTTGAGCTCAGAGAAAGAGATTATATCTTTGTTACAGTAGTAAACTACCAAACACAGCAAGTTTTAGCAGTGTGTCTTGCTACTCAATTTTTCTTGCTACATGACTTTCTGCTGCCCTCTTGGCAGGTAAATTACCATTAGGCTCACCACTTCCATTTTTCATGCATTACCATGGGAGTTTACCTATGAAGTATAAAAGAGTGGAGATTTTACTGCCTTAAACTCCCAGGTTCCCATGTCCTGACACATCTTTTTTATCATTTGATGCATCAGCTTTAATTTGCCTGGTGAGCCCTGCTCAAACTCCAACTAGCTGCTCTGGATGGTCCCAAAAGCATTGCAAGAAAAATTTCCAGGAGATGCACTGAACCCAGGAGGAAAACAAAAGCAGTGGAGGTTTGTTCCAAGTGACTATTCTGGGAGGATTAGATAGGGGATTTTTCAAGACTAATCTTTTTAAATGAAAATTTCAGGATTTGATTAATTTTTTAATCTGCACATGGATTTGCATAAAATTACTGCACTGCCTCATTCACATCTTGTAGAAGAGAAAATGTCTGCAGCTAGGATGGACAAACTCATCACTGGTCAGCTCTGAAGGGCCCAAGACACAAGTGGGTGCACAGGGACAGGGTGAAGGGTCCTTTTGCCCATGCTCAATGTGGTGCTCCTGCATCTGTAACTGGGAAAGATGATGCTGGTGGACAGAAGCAGGCTGCCAGAGAGCTATGCAGAGGGCTTGCCAGGCAGGCAAGGGAGAAAGTAGGATGGAATCTGAATACCTTTGTTTCACTAATATGCTGAGCCCTGGGAAACCCAGGAGTTCTAATTTCCAATACATGGCTTTCTAGATGTTTCTTGGAAAAAGAGATATGTTGCTCTCATGACTGTTTTAGTCACCAGGAAAAGTGTCAACAGGGTCTCTTGGCTTTGATGGACAATGTAGCCTAAGGCCAAACACAGGAAAGATAAGTGTTCTGTTCAGCATTTTATATATATAGATCAGTATCATTGATTAAAAAAAAATATTAACTGGATTTGACATCTTACTAGTTTTTCTAGGTCACACTATTTTTGCTCCCTATATAACTTTCAGAAATTATTTTCCCATGCACTGGGGATTGCAGGGAAGAAAAATTTTCACTAAATAAATCCTTCTATAGCTCATTACAAAACACTACTACCCCAAAGCCAAGCCTATGCCAAGCCTACTTCCTTTCATGATGTAATTTCTAAAACTCCCTGATCTGAGTCAACCTGCAAAGTTGAGAGACATTTAAAATACAGAGAGGGATCCCAGTATTCTAGAGAAGATGAAAAGTTGCCAGCCTTGAGGAATGGAATAATAGAAAGGGGTCAAAATTCAGTACTGCAAAATACAAGGTCATGCTCTTATTAACAACAACAACAACAAAAAAACAAACAAAAAAAAAAAGAGCTCCTCAGTTGGAAATAAAGAGAAAGAGCCAGGAATATTAATCAGTCACAGGATGGCAATTACAGCTGCCCCTCTAGGCTGAGACAAGAGGCTATGGGAGAAGTGGAAAGCAGCAGATGCAACCTACCCTTGACTTTAGGGGAGATGTTTGACACCATTCTCATGAGAAGTGTGGGCTGAGCAAACACTGTTAGACTCACTGAAAAACAGCTCAGCCACTTGGTGACTTAGCTGACAGCTGGTAATGAACAGGAACACTGATGGGGTTCATGTCACCACTCAGCTTCATTAGTGACCTAATTAAGAGGTCCTAATTAGAGGGCCTTATTTGAGGGAAGTACTGATGGATCCACCTTCCAGAGGAACTGTGATGAACTCAAGGTCGGGGCCAACAGAAACCTCATGAGACTCAGCAAGGGGAAGTGTGAAGTTTTGCTACTGGAGCAGGATCCCTATGTATCAGGGCAGGGTGGGAGCTAAATGGTGTAACCAAGGCAAAGCCTAATAGCAGTTACAACTATCTGAAGAGTGGTTACAAAGCAGAAATGAACCTTCCTTGGTAGTGGAAAAAAGTATAAGGAGCAATGGCCACAATTTGCAAGTCAGAACATCCATTTTGGACATTAGCAAAAGTTCTTTATAGAGCAGGTTACACAGCACTGGATCAGGCCACTCAGAAAACTAAGGTCTCCATGCCAGGTGGTTTTCAGGATTTGGCTGGACAAAGCTGATCTTGTGCTGGTGATGGTCATGCATCGAGCACGAGAGGGTAGCAGGCACCTCTCCACGACTTCTGTTGTAACAGCAGGGACAGGGTATGATGCTCCAGAGCATCATGCTTAGCTTTGAGAGCCCATAAAGAGGTGCCAAACTGTAAGGTATGAGTGCTCCATGCCAGCTTTCAGTTGTAACTGTTATCCACAGGGAATCATCCCTCCCAGCAGAGTCCAACAGAACATACCCACCTGAGTAGTGCTGTTTACAGAAACATCTCTCTGAAAGTCACATCCACCCATCTGAGCAAGTACAGGTCTGTCTGTATGGTGCAGGTTGCAGTGGGATCTAATAGAGAGATGCATAGATAAACCACATTTGATCAATACTACTCACCCAGCAATTAAGTATTTTTCCATTAACTAGTATTGCAGGGGTATTATCTGTAATTCCTTCTAAATGTGACATTTTGTTGGGAGATCGAATTATCCTGCCAGATAAATTCCAGATTGGTATAAACTGACAAAAGTAAATTGCAATGATTAGGAAGAAAGGCAGAAGAAAGAATAAAAAGGGAGTGACAAAATATCAAATCAACAACCCACAGTGTTACACAACTCTAAAACTTAGCTAAGTATTGTAGGTGTTTTGAAGTAAATTGTCTTATGATGGTATTAGTGAGTCACCTTCAGGGTTCACATGAAATAATCCAGGCTTGGATCGTGCAAGTTCCAGGGTGCAAAAAACTTTCCATTCTGTGCTTCTCTAAAATCTCTCATCACATGAAAATCAGTTGTAGGTTTTGAACTGACCTGCAGCAGGGAATGTGAACCCGAGACCCTCAGGAGTAACAAAGGTGTCTTTTGTGGAGTCTCCCTAAATGTCAGTGTGAAAATCTCATCTCCATTTCAAAGTAAAAATCGGTGAATTGTTCTGCTGAGCATCACAGCATGAGAGGGTGGAGAGGGTTAGATGTCTAAACCTGTAATGGTGAACTCAGTCAGCAAACAGTAAAAGCAAGCAATCTCAGAAAAGACTTGTTTTACTGAGCTGTACATGCATATAAAATAATTAAGCCTGTTTGAATGATGTGCAAGTGGACCTTTGACAATAGCTCCTGGATTTACCGTTATTTGACCACAGGAGGGCAATCTTCACTGAAAGCAAAATCGAATTCTGTTCTGGAGACCATGAAAGGAAAATGCAATTAACAGTAATGAAGGCATCTAAGTTTGATGGTGTGGTTGTTTGAAATTTTTTTGGTTTTTTTTTATTTTGAGTTTCTAGGGGATTAAAATAACAAAAGATCTGTTGTTCATCTAAAATTAAAATAGAGGGGTGCTGGAAATTTTAGGAGTGAGATTTTTACAGCTATTATACTACAGGAATCATTTTTTTACGTTAAGAGATATGCAAAACCACGAAGACAGACATCAAGATTCCTGATGAAAAAAAAAAAAGTATCAGTTCCAAGATGCCTGTACTGGTGCCTCAAAAGAGAAAGGGCTGTCTCAAGGGTTGTGTGCTGCTCCTCTTATCTTGCGCTGCTGTGCTGTGAGACCCTAGTGCTGTAGCTGTGGTGTTTCTGCAGCAGGTTTTAGAATTAAAAAACAGACAAACAAACCACTAAGAAATAGAGATATGTAATAATTTACCTGAAATTACGATGGGTGGGTTCAGACACTAGTAAGGGACCTGCGCCCTGGGCCACCCAGAGCACAAGTAGAGGGAGGGAGGGGTCGGGAGAGACCTTCCCGCCCGTCACTGCCGTTCCCAGGCAGGACCCGCGCGCCCCTCAAGCGCTGCTTTTTCGCCACTTAATCCGGAAAAACCTAAACCAAACCAAACCCCCACGTTAAACTGCGATACGGGACCACGTTAAAGCTGGCCCGGGGTACCTGGAGGGCACCAGCGCGCGCATGCCCGCCGCCGGGAGCACGCCTCCGCCTCACCACCAACCAGCCCGGCACCGGAAGTAGCGCCTCCCCCCCACAGCGGCGCGAAGGCGGTAACCGCTCTACGTGATGTCATAACGGCCTCGACACGACTCCCTCCACGCTGTGGAGCGCGGCCGACTGGGGAATGAACGACCCAGCACCCACCGCAACCGCCCGACGCTGTTCCCCAATCGCCCCCTCCCACCTGGCGCCACCGCTGGCGGTCCCCCGGGGCGTGTCGGGGCAGCTTTTCCCGCCACACTCAATATGGCCGCCGGCTGCTGGACGTTTCCCGCAGCGCCCTCCCCCTTCCCAGTTGGACGTGGGAGCGCCCCGCCCCTCCGCGCTGACCTCCCTCAACGGCCCGCAGCGCAGCGCGCCCTTCTCCCCCCTTCTTCCCAGGGTGCTCCGCGCGCCGCCCCCCGCCGTTCCCGAAGCAGCAAGATGGCGGACACAATGAGGAGGAGCCGCCTCTCCGCGGCCTGAACGGGCCGAGCGCAGGCGGAGGGCGCTGCCCGCCCCGGCCCGCCACCCTTCCGCGCCCGCTGCCGATTCTCGCCGTCTCGAAAGGTCCTGCCCGCTCGCTCCCGCTGCCGCCTGGAGCCCCGCCCGCCTCCCCTCAGCGCCGCCGCTGCCCTCGGCGCGGCCCGGCCCGGCGGCGGGATGAAGCTGACAGACAACGTGCTGAGGAGCTTCCGTGTGGCCAAGGTCTTCCGCGAGAATTCGGACAAGATCAACTGCTTCGACTTCAGTCCTAATGGCGAGACCGTCATCTCCAGCAGCGACGACGACTCCATCGTTCTCTACGACTGCCAGGAGGGCAAGTGAGTGGCGAGGACCCGGCCTGGCGCACTCCTCCGCCGCGCCGGGGGAGGTGGGGCGTGGGCGGCGACCCTCGGGAGGGCTTGGGGCAGTTTCGGGGGCGGGGCGGGACCGGGGGGCGCCGCTGCCTGTTCTGGCGTTCGGGGAGAAACGTTGTTCGGCTCCGCTCTGGTGCGACTGCGCTCAGAACGTGTGAGGTCTGCCAGGTAAAGCTTTAGCTTTTCTGATTTTCTAATGTGGGTTTGTAAGCGGAACCTCTGCCATGTCTGGGGGGGAGGATTATAAACGGTGAAAGTGGTGCACAGAGCTGGAAGCAGCGTGTTTTTGTCTGCGCTACGGTTATTTCTGTGAGGTTGGATGGAGCCTGCGACGGTCATTTCCTAAGTGTAAGAGTTCACTGCTGCGAGAACTAAACAGTTGTTAAGCTTAAAGGGTCGAATCTGGTCACGTTTCCAGCCTTCGGGATTAGAAACATGTGCAGGTTGACTTCGTAGAATCACAGAATCGTTTTCGTTGGAAAAGACCTTTCAGGTCATCAAGTGCAACTGTTAACCCAGCGCTGCCAAGTCACCACTAAACCATCTCCCTGGTCTCTTGAGCTTCCCTCAGCTTAAGTCTCACTTAGGCAATTGCAATTGCTGTGGACAGTGTACAGATGTGCCATTTTAACCTAATTTGAGTGTTGCTTCTTGAATAAATACTTTAAGCTAAAAAGGGAAGGTGCTATGGTGTGCGTTTACTATAACTTCTAATACCTTTTGGGTTTGTTTTTTTTCCTTAAAACCTAGTTCCTAAGTGGTGTCTAGGAATGTTGCAGATAGGGGTGGTCCTCTGTGCTTTAAATCCTTTTCTCTTGAGGGGCTTTTATCTGTAAAGTGTGGTTGAAATACGTGTGTGATTTACATATGTCTTCAAACGTTGTCTTAATAAACACCTTCACTGATCAAATTGATTTCTCTTACCTAAGGGGAATGAATTAAGGTGTGTGTATTTCACACTGAACAGAGTTGTCCAATTTCTTTCTTCTTTCATTAATCACACGATCTCTGTCCTGTTTTATGGATAAACCTTCAGATATTTACACAGTTCTTGAGATGAGGTGCTTTTGTTCAGAGGATAAAAAAAATGCAAATAAGACCACCAGTAAAACAGTTGATACATTGGAACACAGTGCAGAAGGCATTTGTACTCTATGAAATTTGGAATGTATGCATTTTGCTGCTTTTAAGTCCTTGAAAAGTTTTGATTTGCACGTGCTTCTTGCTGTAGAGATGTAATTCTGAGGTGTGCTGGTTGTTTGGGGTTTTGTTCTTGTAAAGTTAAGACTATAGAGCATCACATAGGTACAGAAAGTGAAAGATAAATGAGCACGTGTGTTATAGGAGAGGGAAAAAAAAAGTGTAGGGTAATGCAGGAATGAAAAAGAAATGTCTGGGAGTGGCAGAAGGCAGATGTGTTAGTGCTGTGGACGTTTTCTGGTGATCCAGGTATTCTAATCCTCCTGCTTTTTCAAGCATACCAAGAGGCCATACTGGGAAAATGCTGGGAAAATTGTACATCCA
>VYZU01069125.1:0-23931 GCA_013401355.1 Ceyx cyanopectus | reverse complement strand
AGAATATTGTGATAAGAATTTGGGGGGGAAATCCCTTTATTCCATGTAAAATCTTTTACAATAAAAACACTTTTCATACAGGGTTTTTATTTTATTTTTCTTATAGAACTGAAAGTGGTAAAATATTAGTATTTGTCACAAGTAGAGTACCATGCAACAAGTGTTTCTAAAAAGGCTCAGTTTATGGAATGTGTGCAGAAGAGGTTAGTTCAAGTGTATGGTCATGTGTGCAAAAGTTTTTGGTTGAACAGGAGGAGGGGTAGGGAAGAAATGTAATTATGTACTTCATTCTAGTTTTTCCATTTCACTCTTCTAGCATGAAATTTGAACAATAAATCATTGCAGCTGCTTCACTTCTTCTAGTAGAAAGTGAGGAAATGGTGGAAAGTAAAAACATTTCAGAATAGTTGAGGGACCCAGACAGTGCATTTAAAAATTAATATGGCAGTATTATATTGTACTCAGACTTAAAGCCCCCAGATTATTGGCAGAAGGCTTTCCTTCCTTTATTAAATTCAAAGTTGGTTATTTTCAGTTGTTTGCAGCATCCATGTCTCAACTGAGTTCTGATGGGAAAGAAAACCATTCCTTTGCTGGGTGTAGCGAGCAAACTTGTCTGCTTCTAAAAGGATGTAATTCACAGATGGAGTCTATGAACCATGGCTTTTAATTCTGCATAAATCATGATTTTTATAATGTAAAATAAATATGATATATTATTATTTTTCCTCAACTACTTTTTTTACCATTCTGAGAAGTCAGGACAAGGATTAGTTAACAGCATTACTAAAAAAGCTTCCAAAGAAGATAAGCCATCTCAAATGTTGTGAAATGACTGAAGTAATCTGCTGTATCAACTTGTAAAAATCTTACAAGATTTGAAAGACAGAATTTTCTCATTATAGTAATAGAGGCATTACTGAAAATACTTTTCTCTTAAAGATACAACTATATTGGAACAAAGTGGTTTCTGTGGATTTGGGTTCTTGTTTTGCTGGGTTTTTTCCTGTTTGCTGTGCTTCAGTGTGCTTACACCATAAGCTTTGTAATTTGCTTTTTGAGGAACAGATGTGTTAGTTGTCCTCTCAGGTATGTGTATTATATTTACTTTCATTTTAGAGTCTTAAGTAATGTTAAGGGTAGCTCTGAATTGTAATCTTGTTTCTTTGAATTATTGGGACATAGAAATGTTACCTTTTTCTACATTAAAAAACAATCAATGGAATACACTACTTTATTCACAGATGATAGAATGGGAAATTGGTTATTCTGTAGATTCAGAAAGCTGGATAAATGAGTTGAATTTTTATGCCTACAAAATCAATGCATAGGTGGACTTTGGAGGAATGCCTATAAACAGACTGCCATTTGCATTAAGTGGCAGTACTAAATTTTTAACTGAGTCACAGATGGTGTTTTCTAGTGTTTCATTTTTGTTTTATCATCTTGCATCAACCTATATGTGATGGTACAACAGGTTTAAATTACGATGCAGGCAGGGTTTGAAGGGGTTTTTTTCTGTATTCATGCTTCTTTTGGAAGTGAGAGCAGTAACAGAAATCCTGAATAAAACTTAGAATGTCATTCTCAAAAGATTTCTTTGACCTCAGCTTATTGAAATGCTGGATATGTTAAATATTTAGTAAAGGCAGTGAAGAATGTTTTTGTTTTCTTGGTGACTCGTTTGGTGTTTTATTAAGAAATGATTTCTTGTGTCAGGTGTTTATTGTTTCAAACTCTGAGCTTACAGAAATGTGGCAACACTCGGCCTTTCCACAAGAGAAGATGTGGTGGGATTGTGGTTTTTCAAGAGTGGAAGGATTTGGTGTTTTTATGATGGAGTGGATGTTTGTAATTTAATGCAAAACTTTTAGAAGTGATAAGAGGGAAAGAACTAGGAATACTTGACTTCTCAAGGACTTTA
Source organism: Ceyx cyanopectus (assembly GCA_013401355.1). NCBI lineage: Eukaryota > Metazoa > Chordata > Aves > Coraciiformes > Alcedinidae > Ceyx > Ceyx cyanopectus. The sequence continues at coordinate 22,007 of VYZU01069125.1, read as the reverse complement.
TGTTGCAAAGATTAATCTCTTCCATCCTTGCAAGCTTTGCTATCTTTAGTCCAATTTTTGTGATCTTGGGAAATTTCAGACCTTTAGGGATTTCACACTGTTCTCAGTTTCTTCATCTTTCTCACTTGAATTAATTGCAAGGCAGTATCAAAGCTGGTATCCATAAAATGGTAGGGTAAGAAACATGTTTCACCCACTTTGCTTTCTAATGAGGTAAAGAAAAGAGACTTCTCCATTATGCCTGCACTGAGCATCTGGGAGATCAGTGTGTTTCACTTAATATTCATATTAAGCAGTTGAAATGCCAATTAATGTTAGCTAAAGCTGAAGGGGCTGAGAGGAGACGGATTCACCTGTACTGATGCACGTCAGAGGCAGATTTGTATCTTCAGTACATTTTGACATCCTGTGAGGTAAAGCAGCTTGCATTGTTTTCTTATTTTAAAACAGTGTATATTGATTAAAAACTGATCAGGATTGCAGAAAACACTGGTTTCCTCCTCCTCTTTCCTCATGCAAAGGATATCTGGAAGACACTGGCAACATTTCGGTTTGCTCATTAGAAAGTGTTTTCTTCTCAAGCCTTCCCAGGCTAATTGAAGGCCCTTTGAGAGAAATCCCATCAAAGCATCTAGCAGTCTTGTCTTCTCCATCCTATACCAACTGTGCACAGCTTAAGCATTTGTATTGAAACTTTTGCTTTAAGCAAAAAAAAAAGTCCTCCCTGTGCTGGAGGGACTTCTGTTTTTAAGATGGTACCTTCATGTCGTGTCTTGCAATTGATTTGGTTTAGGGCATAATAAAAAGCATGCACTGCAATCACAAACTAAAATTGTGTTAGAAGAAAGGATTTGCCTTATAGGTTATCATCTCCTGTAGAAGAGAAGAGTAGTAATTCAAGGTTACTGTCTTGGTCAGAACATTTTGACCACAAAGACAGTCTTGAGAAAAGTGAAGGGAGTCGTTTCTACCCTGTGGTTAGAGTTTTACAGTAGCTAGCTCATGAACCAAAGTGCATCATTACTATCATCCAGTTAGTGTTATCATGAGAACTGTCAGATTTAAATGCTTGAGAGCTCTTGTATCTGTTGCCATGGTAATATCAGAACAGCAACATGGTAGCTTTCATCCATATCCCTTGTTCAGCTAAATTCCTTTGCAGTCATTATACTGTGAAAGGAAGGTACCATCTTGTACCAGGCTAGATTTCTTCTGAGTTAACCAGGGACAAAGGAAGACTGGAATTATCCTTTGAGAACAAAATGTAAATCCTTAGTATAAGTGATCTATTTTCTCTTTAGGTTTGACATATAGCACTGCCAACAGTACTATAAAATACTTTCTGTGGAGTTACTGACCATCATGTTATGTCTTGTAATTACTTTGTTTCAAGGCATAATAAAAAGCATGCACTGCAATCACAAACTAAAAGCTTTGTTAGAAGAATTGATTTACCTTGTAGATTTTTATCTCCTGTAGAAGTGGAGAATTGCAAGCACTTATCACTAGAAATTCAGAGCCTGTGTTCTAATTTGGCCTCACTTGTAATTCTTTTTCTTATCACTTAGCCTGCCCTATATTATTTTTTTTAACCTCTCTGGTGTTAATCAGCTGCTACATTCTTAGTTTCCATCTTCTGTTTTTTGATATTTGGAAGGTTTTTTTAACTTACTTGCTCTATGATGTTGTCCCCACAGCCCTTCCCAGCCTTCCAGCCGGAAAGCTTTTGAGTTCACTCTTGCTGTGGGTACAAAGCAAAGACAATGTTCCCTTCTTTCTGACCTACATTTTCACAGCACAGCATTAAAAAGCTGGCAATGCAGCTTCCCTGACTCCTTACTTTCCCCCTGTGAACCCCTCACAGGTTGGCTAGGTTTTGCAAAGTAGAGCTGGAGATGTCACCTACAGTGACACAGCAAGTGGCATATCTATTGGGTATGATCTGCAACCGAAGATTGTTCTGGTAGGTAAGGGTGAAGCTGCGTGCTGCCTGAAGCGCATGCTGTTTTGGAGGAACAATCTAAAATGAAGAAGATGATAATGCTTTTAAGATTTAATAGGTACAGTTATCATCGCGTAATTAAGTAATTGTCCAGTAGTGATGCATTTCTGTTATTTGACAGCATAAAATAGGGTTTGAGAAATGGGGTTTAGAATTGCTTTTGCAAATCAGTTAGAAGACTGTTCTTGTTAAGATCAAAAACCAGGTAGTAGCATCTTCCCTGTAGTTGTGCATTTTCCATACTCAGATCTATTGATGTGTGATCTGCAGATAACCCACATAGCAGATTTAATTGGAGATGTGAAACCACAGAATTATTGAGGCTGGAAAGATCTCTGAGATCAACAAGTCCAGCCTATAAGCTATCACCACCACATTGGCTAGAGAGAGTGATAAGGTCCCCCCTGAATCTCCACAATGAACAGTTCTGTTGTTGGCTAATAATTTTTTTTTTATAGTACATCGCTTTGGTCACCTAGTATAAAGGTATAAATCTTTATTTAGGCAAAAGTTAAATGGGGGAAAAAAAATAGGGAATTCCAATCATTTTTGTTTTGTTATTAATTTTTGTGCTTGTTTTCAACCTGAAGCAGACACACAGAGAAGTAAAAACATTCAAAGCAAATACACAAAGGTCTATACCCCAGTAGTTTTACCCCTTTCTTTTTAACTTCATTTCAGGCATGCTAGACTTAAATACAAGCTTGTATTTTGCTCTTAATGAAAATGCACTTTATTGTCTTGCTTTATGGGGAAAGGAAGTGAAAGAACTTGTCAAATATTTAATTATATAAATAATTATTGCACTATTTTAAACATGAACAGTTTTTATATTCTAGTAGAGTGAGGAAGTAACTTTAACACAAGCTGGAAAACAGTGAAAGCATTCAGAGAATGGAATGTAGATGCTTCATTCCATAATTGCATATTTCATCATACAAGCTGTCCCTATTCTGAAAGCTTTGTAATGAACTGTGCTAGAAAACAGCACTTGGATACAAATGATTTAAGTAGCTTTTGGCTGCCTTGATAACAATCCAAATATATTTATGGAGTAGTTTCAACTTATACCCAACCATTAATATAATTTTTTTTAAAATTATGTTGAACCCTTAAAAGGGCATTAAAAATAGCTTTTTTACTTAACGTCTTACACTCCTCACTAGTATTTTAACTAGTAAGAAATTTGATATACTGAACTCTTAGGCATTGTACTGTAATTCTGCCAAGCTCAGGCAGATCAGCATCATACATGAGCTCCAAAGTGGAGTACCCGAGAGGTTGTTTGGCTGCCAAACTTTATGATTCAAGTGCCAAACTATTTGAGGTTTAGTTATGAACATCTTGGACTACAACCAGAAGCCAGTGAGAGCATTTTGAACTAGCCAGAGTTGATAAAATCCAAAGCGAATGGATTACAATCTATCTTGAAGCTGCTGAGGGCAGGGAACACTGTTGAAGTCCTCTCCAAGAGGATGGGTTGTGTTCTGTGTTTGCATGACTTGGGGAGAGGCCACATCTTCCCGAATGGAATACCCTTGAGCAGAAGCTGGCTAGACTCTGGCTGTCTACAGTTTGCACTGTTGTGTAAAGCCTGCATATAGTTAACATCAGCCATGTGGCTTTCAGCTGGGATACTACCCATGGCCTGCTTTGGCTGGAAGGAAGGAGGCAGGTTGTGTGAAGAAAACCACAAAGGGGTCTTGAAAGAGCACTCCTCACTTTCCCAGTGCAGCTTGCATCTCTACGTTACCCGAGCACCAGCATCACCACGTAAAGTGGATGCACTTTCATCCTAGTTGGAGAAATCTCTTCTGCGGAGTTACTCTTTTTACCCATATTTGCTTGCCCAGAAACAGACATTTCCACAATTTAAAGTATCTTGGAAATCTACAAACGTATTTATCATACCTCAAATACAGCAGATGACAAAATTTGGTGGGGGATCAACAAAAAAAAAGAAGAGCAAATTCCCACACCCATCTTCAGTAGGAACTTAGAATTTCTTCACAGGGCTAGTCCAGTGCAATACAGTCTGTTCATACGTGCAAGTTCCTGAATATAGACAACTTGAGGACAGCTGAGAGTGCCCAGTAATATGATTTGTCTTTTAACTAGAAAGAAAGAAAACCTGCTGTGATCTGCATTGTGCATGGTATGAAAATTAGGCTTTAAGGACTAGGGAACACTAGAAAAGTCAAATAATGCTAAAGCTAGAAATTTATTTCTTCCTGAGAAACTTTCCCATAAAATGTGAAGTCTGAAGACCATAAATATAATCAATTTTATTAAATAATAAAAGTACATCAAATATTTGTATTGTATCCAATTTAAAAGTCTTAGTCAAACAGAAAATTACTCATAGTTCCATCATTTGCTGCTAAATCAGAGGTGAGTATCACCCTGGCACTGTGACAGAGTAATAACCTGACTGATACAACTCTGCTGTAACTGTTGGAAAATAAGCTTTAAAAGTTCTGTTTGTTAGAAAACTGGAAACCTGTAAATAGATGTAACCTACTTCTGACAAATATTTTTTTTTTTGTGGTACATGTACTGGCTTTAATTTTTAAAATTGCTTAGATTTTTCTTCTTGCCCATATTGCTGTCTGCAACTCTAAATCTTATGACCTAATCTTCCCCACCTATAAGGTGTGTGGCTTAGTTTTCTCTAACAGATCCATTTTCTCTTGATCTTTTTTTTTTTTTTTTTTCCCCTGGAGGTAGGAAAGAGCAAAGTAATAAAGACTTGGTAGGTTTTCTCCCTGTTTTCCTCAAAATAGAACATTTTCAAGACTATGGTAAAGACTTGAAATTCCATTTTGCATTTCTGGTCAGCCTTTTGAGTGGCCTTGGAGTTGCATAAAGAAAGCAATAGCAGGTTCAATGAATTGCATGAAGAAGCCAAGACGAGTGGTACTTGGTACCAGATTTTAGGACTTGTAGGTAAAAGTAACTTTTAGTCATCTCTGAGAAGATTTTAGTCGAATCTGTAGTTGAATCTAGAACACCAGATGAGTTTCTGAAGGTGATGTACAAAGCGGCAGCTTTCTGAACTGTGATTTACCCCATTTTTCTAACCAAAATAAGCAACCCAAAGCTGGACCTACTTTAAGGGAGTACTTTCTTAGTATTTCAAAGTTCATTGATAGTGTGTTGCTAAATTGAAAAGGTGACATGGTATTTGAAGGTGAAAATGATCTGCCCTTTGTGCATTTCCTTAGTTTTTAACTTTTCCTTTCGGAACAGTTCTAGATAACAAGAAATCATGAAGAGAACTAGAGCTGTGAATGCATTTTTTAAAATAAAATTTTAGTGTGGAAAATACGCTCAATTATATTTTATTGGCACATAAATCAGCAACTGTACCACCAAAGTGTGCATGCTTATTATTGCACATAACACAAAAATCCTTTATAGACCATCTTAATTTTTCTTCAAATTTGCTGGGAAAACCTTTTGGTTATAGTTTCATAATATTAGTGTTATCAAGAGCAGCTATACTTTTAAATTTTTAAACTTAAAAAAATAATTTTCAGGCTGCACTGTGTGGCGGGGTGGACTGAGGGCTGTCCCGTGTCACTGTACATGCGTTCAGCACTATTTACAGGCAGGCGCTGCCGGGCAGCGTGTCCCTCAGTGCAGTCTGCGGTGGCGATACCTGCCCGCTTTGTCTCGTGCTGCGTTGGCACAGGCGTTGTGCTTATTCTGTTGTAAGTGGTTCCAGTATTTGATCAGTTCGCTAGGTTGGAACTGATGGGAGGTAATTAGGTGGCTGTATTTACAGCTGGAGTAAGAAACTCGCCAGTGATTGAAGACAAACTCATTGGGTGGAGGCATAGGGTCAATTCGCAGCTTGGCAAGACAGATCCCCACGTATACGTCCTCTAAATGCAAACGTCTGATGCTTAAGGAGACTTTAAAGATTTTTTCTGCTAAATCTCCAGAAAAAACATAACCGGTTCCAGAGCAGAACACAGGGTAACGTTCACTGGGATATAAATCCGGTGGCATATACCATTTGCTGTCTTTGTTCCTATTAGGTGCATAACCTCTCATTAAATAACCTGTAAAATACTTGTGCCTTGGAGGAAATTCTGGTTTCAGAAGCTTGTGTATCAAATATTCGGTGTTGACAAACATGTCGCTGTCAGTTTTCATAACGTATGGAACGTGTGGACAATAAGATGCAACCCAGTTCATTCCCATCAGAGTTTTAATGGTTAAATTATAGTAGGTGTCTAGGTATTCTTGTTGAATGATGTCGTGGTACTGTCTGCTCTCCTCCAGAATGGAGTGCTGCAGGTACCCGTTGATCTTGGTGCTTAGCCCCAGCAGGAAGATGCGAGTGATGTGGATGCCGGGCGCCAGGCTTTCGTTACCCCACGTTTGTCGAATAGCTTGTCTGGCCTCCGCCTGACCCGGCTCTGCAGCTATAAGCAGTATCAGAAAAGGGGTCTTCTCCTGGCATTTCTGAGGCTCGTTGATGATGTACTTGAAATGGTAGGAAGTTGGATGCCCGGTACCTTTCTCACTGTAAATACTCCCATTGGCACTGAGGGTGTTTTCCAAACCAGTTACTCCTTGTGGCGCGAGGTCCGAGCTGTTGGAGTTGGTGACTGTCTGAGGCCGGAGTGTCTGAGGTACGACCTCTCTCCACACGTTCCTCAGAGCGCTCTGGTTTGTCTCGCTTTTTGGAGACCTGAATCCTCGCATAGTGTAAGCCATGGGATTTTCTTTGAATCCAGCCCTGCCTGGCAGCCAGTCGTGATGATTAAAGAACAGAAACATAGCAAAAAGAAACACCAGCGAGACCAGGCCAATGAGGTGGGTGCGAAACAGAGACCTTTTGGTATTCCAGGTCATCTTTGCAAAGCAGCAGTGCCGCCTTCTCCACTGAAGCATGTTGTAAAATCCAGTGATGGGATATGAGACAACGGCCAAGCAAAATGCTTTTCTGAGTTTTTTTTAATCCACTGCTATTCTTTGGTATTCATTTTCTTTTGTTCATGTTGAGTATTTGTCTACAAAGAATTAAAAAAAGGCAAATCGGAAATCTTTAGTTTTATACACTCATAATATAAAAGGTTACAATGAGAAACTAGATATAAACAACATTATGGTGTTTGCTTTTTTTTTTTTTTTAATCAGCTCATATTAATACAAATAAGGTTGGATTTATGCAAAGAGCCACCCTTGGTTTATTTACTTGCTTTCCTTTCTTGTTTAAAATAAAAAAATATTCCTGGAGAAAGTTTTGACAGACATCCTGGGTAGCAAAGATAAAAGGGAACAAAAAAAGCCCAGCTGATCATGTTAGCTGAGAAAGTGTGAAGTAAACATAAATGGCTTCACATATATGGACTGTGAAATCCTTGTACAGTGTTTGAGGAGGACTGAATGAAAAGGCCTTGATACCAGATGGAAGGTTTATTGGCATTAATTAAAATTGATTTGACATGCAGAGGCTACTACAGCTCACAGATTAAACCCCTTTCTGTCCAAGGGCCATGTAGCGGTGCCGGGGCAGCCGGCGCAGGGTTGGTGGTGGCAGTTGTGTTAGCCACAGGACACTGCCTGCCTTGCCTCCACCAGCCCGGCTGTGTCGGAAACTCAGTGAGAACCACCTGTCGAAATTAATTTCCAGGGTCCGGTAACCTCGCTGCACAGCCCTCAGATGGCAACGCGGGGTAACATTTGCAGTCACCTTTCAGGAACCTTTAACCTTCTACTCCACATCGAAAGAGAGTATTGAATGGAGCACTTGGCTGTCGTGCCAGGCTCACACACAGCCCAGTTACAATTCAGCTGTTGATTGAGCCAGCAATCTTGGGTAAATCTTCATATTAAATGGAAGCAATATTGTCCAGCACTAAGTCTCTGGCAACTATCTGACAAACATTATTTTTGTTGGTTTTGTTTGTTGGTTGGTTTGGTTTTTTTTCTCCTCTATAAATGCATGTATAACTACTATACTTCTGGTATCATACAGAAATTTCCAGTATGGTTACCAGCAGCTGTAACTAGGAAAAAGTGACAAAGTAGTCTGTGCTTCATTTTCTTTTAATTTTTTTTTTTCATATTTAGGAGCAGAGTCAATATGGCAGCTTCATGATGCTGCATATTAAAAGCTGATCACATCATCTTGTAAATGAACCTTTTGCTGCACAGTAGCAATTCATTTGTGATTTTCAATTTGCTCTAATTTATTTCTGGGCCCTAGGGTTTTGTATAGGAAAAAGGAATGTAGTTGAACAAGAGTACATAGAAAAATGTTATTTCAACTATAAAGGTGTAATTTATTAATTGCTTAGCTATCTTCTAAAACCAATATTTGGATTAATTTCTGCATTTAAAATCTAAGTGACATGTTATATGGGAAATTACAGGATTCTACTTTGTAAGTACTTTGAGATGGCAGTTAAATAACATCATTAAATTGTATGTGTGTGACTTACCATTCCATCNGTAACATTTGCAGTCACCTTTCAGGAACCTTTAACCTTCTACTCCACATCGAAAGAGAGTATTGAATGGAGCACTTGGCTGTCGTGCCAGGCTCACACACAGCCCAGTTACAATTCAGCTGTTGATTGAGCCAGCAATCTTGGGTAAATCTTCATATTAAATGGAAGCAATATTGTCCAGCACTAAGTCTCTGGCAACTATCTGACAAACATTATTTTTGTTGGTTTTGTTTGTTGGTTGGTTTGGTTTTTTTTCTCCTCTATAAATGCATGTATAACTACTATACTTCTGGTATCATACAGAAATTTCCAGTATGGTTACCAGCAGCTGTAACTAGGAAAAAGTGACAAAGTAGTCTGTGCTTCATTTTCTTTTAATTTTTTTTTTTCATATTTAGGAGCAGAGTCAATATGGCAGCTTCATGATGCTGCATATTAAAAGCTGATCACATCATCTTGTAAATGAACCTTTTGCTGCACAGTAGCAATTCATTTGTGATTTTCAATTTGCTCTAATTTATTTCTGGGCCCTAGGGTTTTGTATAGGAAAAAGGAATGTAGTTGAACAAGAGTACATAGAAAAATGTTATTTCAACTATAAAGGTGTAATTTATTAATTGCTTAGCTATCTTCTAAAACCAATATTTGGATTAATTTCTGCATTTAAAATCTAAGTGACATGTTATATGGGAAATTACAGGATTCTACTTTGTAAGTACTTTGAGATGGCAGTTAAATAACATCATTAAATTGTATGTGTGTGACTTACCATTCCATCTGTCTCCTTCATGCAAGGGAAAAGGTTTGGAAAGGCTAGAGATGCATAACTGAGGTTGATTTTAATTCCTGTATGTGAGCTTATAGATAAACAAGATAAGGCTTGTGCAGAAGATGCCTCGTTGGCAGCAGTTGGCAGGAGGGGGAGGTGGTACCGCAGCCAGGCGGGGTTGGGTCTCTGACCTCCAGCAGGAGGAGCAAGGAGGGGATGGTGACTGGGGCTTGTGACAATGGGAGCGGGTCTGACAAGGCGACGGTGTTCTCAGTTTTCTCGGAAAGAGCTTAACATTCGCCTCCTGTTTGGTTGGGTTTGTGGGGTTTGGTTTGTTTTTTTTAACGGCTTTGGGTTTATGTCACTTACTGGGGACTGAGCTGCCTTCTAAAATTTATTTCCCAATCTGCAGCTTTAAACGTGTCAAAAGTATGCAGCTTGATAATTAACCTCAAATTCCACACTACTCGTTCTTGCTGCTCTAACGCAGACGTTATTCTTATTTTTAAAAAAAAATAGTCTTCTACCTTTGGTGATTTTTTTTATGACCACTTGAATCTGCTTTACATGTTCAGAAAATAAAAGCTTGTCCTCATGGTTAGTAATTTATTTTGTTTCTCTGCAGTGTGCAGTGAGTTTTAAATGAACACTCAGCTATTTGGGAAGAAAATCTCTGTGTAAGCAAACATAAATGTCACTTCAAAGAATACCCTACATTTCTGGGAAGTTAATTATTTGATACCAGTTTGGAGGGCAACAGTGGGAATATTTGATTGATTATCATTCCATTGCATGCATATGTAGTTTAGGAAGAAAGTGGAAACCAGAATTTCACGAATGAGGAGCAGCTAAAATTTGCATTAATTTTGTTACGCTTCTAAAACTGTGGTTTTAGTTACAAATCAGTAATAGAGATTTGCTGAAGTATTTGTGTTTCATTTTTAGCTGAGCTAGTGTTTTGAGGTTGTGCAGTTATTTTCATATGGCAGTAGGTGAAAGTGAGAATCTGAAGTTATGTAAATATCTGTGTAAACTGAAACTGTCTTCAGGTGCTGTCTTTCCAAGATGCACTGAGAAGGTGTCTCAGAAAGGGCAGTTGTAATGCCTGAAACTTTTTTTTTTCTCACATTTTGCACATTAAATAAGTTTAGCAGTGAGGGATGGAATAAGAATTATGAGAAATTTAGAGCAATTACTCACAGGTTTCCTTGATTTTTCAAGATAAAGGTTTCCTAGAAAAATCCTCAATCTTTGCCCTTTAAAAAGGCATTGTGTGAATAGGGGAAGGACCCACATGTATTTCTTGGCTTCATAGAACTATTGTCTGAATAAAACCAAATAACTGTGTCTCTAACTTCCTTAGTAATATAGGTATAAAACATTTCAAAATATACAGTGGGTATTAAGCCTTTGAAATACAGCAGTTGCTCCTTTAAAAAATACTACATGCTAGGATGCATTGTTTAAAAACCATGTAAGGAACTGTCAGTATATATGAAAAACCACTATCAAATAGTATCATAAAAGCATTATTTTTTTCTCCCTTTTTAATTAGGGTTAGAGCATTACTGCTTTTGCTCAAATATTTAAAATTTAATTTCTCAGCAGGCTTATGAACAGGATCCAACTGTTGGCAGTAGGTAAAAAAAATAAGTGTAGCAAGAGGTCTCTATACAATCCCCTTGTCCTCAAAGGCTCTTGTTGCATGTAGCTCTGCGTTTTGAAGATATGATTTATAATAGTTCTACTTCATTTTTGGCACTTGACTGTGCAGTCGCTGATGCATTATCAAATGCCAAATATATAAACTGTGAATGACTCTTGAATTTTTATTTGTGGTCTGTGCTCTGCTGGTGTTTTGGTTCCTTGTACTTTCAGTTCTGCTCTATAATTATAGCTTTGCAGATTGAAGCATTCAATTTGCTATTCACACATCCTGGATTTTCATATTTTGATTAGCTGTGTGGGCAAACTCTTTAATTAGAGGAAGGAGTTCAAAAGGCAGCCAGAGTTGGTGTTCTCTTGAACAGCAGCAGCGGTTGCATATTAGGCCTCGCATGACGTTCCCGAGTTCACTTACAAATCACATTAATCTTTTCCCCAAACAGTACTTGGAGCGAGGTTTGTTGTGTAGCTTTTTAAACATCAGATACTCAGTCACACCACTAGCTAAGGAAGCTTCTGCAGGTGTATGGCTAGTGGGTAGAATTTTTTTTCTTTTTAAAGTTCTGTCAAGTGACTTGAGCTTGTCAATGCCTTAAGTGGTCTGAAACCAGTGACTGCTGTTTGCTGCATCCTCACCGATGTGAACTCTCTCCACTTGCGGCTTTTTTTAGTTGCGTTTTAACATTGCCTTGGGCAAAGAAAACACATTTATATTGACATTTAATGATTTATTGTACCTTATTGGTAGATTCTGCAGATAAGCACTTTCTTTCTGACATGTATTAAATTGCTGTAGATCTAAGTCTTAAATTTGTATTGCAAATATTCATCTTGTTTGTTTGCCACTACTGACAAAGTATTAAAATTCCAACAATAAGTAGAAATGAATAGCAATTAGATGGAATGTCATTTTACAATCCAAGTTAAACAGTCAGTGTTTTCATATTAAACAGAAATTGTAATTACGGCATGAGATGTTACGTGCTCACCATTTTGAGAGTACAGTGTTTGAAGGTTTCCTTTTGGGATGTCAGGGGAGCCTGATGTTACTTGTAAAATGTGGTGCCTGGTTGCACTGCTGATGGTTTAAATATGTCCAGTCTTTGCACACTCCCTAGGTGTGTTTGGCTGATACTAGCCTGATGACATTTTACTTGTGTTTTTTTTGGGGAAAAAGGCAAGTATAGAAAGGTCTGAAGGTACTTTTATGGTAATGTAATCTGACTGCGTGTTCTATGTTGATGGCTCAGTGCTCTCAGTGTGTCACATTGTGGACATTTTACCAGTGCTTTAAGATTACTTTAGATAAGGATTAATTCTGACCTACTTTGAGAGGATTTCTAACTGTTTTTTTCCATACTGGGGGGGGGTGTTGAGATTTTAATTTCTCAGTTAAAAGCAATCATTACAGGAGCTACATTATCCCTTTAATCCCTCCTCTAGCCAAAGCAGCCTTGTGCGGACTGTAAGCAATGCATTTAGTGAGTGTGAGGCAGTGACATTGTGCCGTGGGAGAGGAAACCTGCTCGGATTCTTCCTCCCTGCTCAGACATGGACAGAGCTACCCTAGCGCTCTGCACATGAGGAGCGACCGTTAACTGTAATGGCTGAAAAGGCAACAGACAAACGAATGGATATCACACACAAGGGTTTGACATACCTTCCTTGGTCAGGCAATTTGTGGTGCGAGGATTATAGCCACAGAAGATAGTTTTGGCAGCCATCAGTTCAGCAGAGAAGATGCTATCGAACATGCGCACATCCCCCAGCAGTCTGCTGCCTGCGATTGCTCTCCACCGTACCCAGCCTGTCCATCTGTTTGCTCGCTGCTGTTACCTTCCCTGCTCATGAGTGCTCTCCTTGTCTTGGGGCTCTTTGTTCATCCTTCAGACAAAAGGACAGTGGTGGTTTCTGCTCCGAGCGGGGCTGCGTGGCGCTCGCGGCCGATGCGCTGGGGCTTTTACAGCTGGTGTTTCCCGAGCCGGACAATGCAGGGCTGTGTTCTCTTCTCCTCAGGATCCATATTTCTGGTGGCAGTGAGCAGGGAGTGCTGCTGCCTGGTGCTTCACTTGCCTTCGCTAATAGGATTCCCCTCTACTCATTCCTTCATTGTTGCTAGGCAGTAACAGAAATGGTTTGGAGCCGTTTTAACGGAGGATTCTGCTCTGTAAAACCCATCCCGTAGTTCTTCAGCTGCTGCACAGGCAGGCAGCAGTTTAAATGTGGGCTTTGACAGATGCTGTCTTCTGACAGAGCAGAATTTAACGTCACTGCTTGGCTGAACCCCACGTGATTGTTTGCATTCATTTTGACTAAATCCAAAGGCAGCCAGAAAGCTTTACAGGCTCTTGCTCCCATTTGATAAATGACACATACTCAGCTCAAGTACAGTGATAGGTGAACAGTATAAAAATTGTATGATTATTAAATGAACAATTGAGGGGTTTTTCCAAGTTATTTTCACTTTTCCTCGACACTGTAACTTACGATTCTCTAGGGGATTTCTAACGCTAGACATTCTATTCCTGTATTCCAAAAGCTGTTCTGCAGTGCAAAGGAATTAGAAACATTTAAATATGAAGCTTGTTTTACCCCGTTTGGCTCTCTTTGAGTATAAATCTTTTTTGCATTCATGCCAAAGGGGAAAAAAAAATCTATTTATTTTCTCATACTTCTTTACACACACTCTATAAAAGCTGATTTTGGTAATCTTAGGTTAGTCAGTTAAGCTGAGCAACACTAATGTATAAGCCCATGCTGGTAAGCTTACATCTTTGTGCTGTTAATGGCTTTCTTCCTTGGTAAAGGTCGAAGTCTGGTATTGCAGAATCGGGGGCACTTGATTTCAATTATTGATGAATCTAAAATGTCTTTTGTCTGTTACAGACATACCTGTGTTACAGAATTTGGCTTTCTGGTCTCTATGAAACTTTTGTTCCTTTCATTTCTGTCCTTTCAATGACTGATCCTTCTGTACTGATGCATCTTATTATTTTTACTATATGTTATAAATAACACAATAGATAGCTCAGAAAATAGAAGACTAGCAGCATAGTGACCCAAATGCTTGTTAGTCATCGTGTTTTTTTTCTTCAATTTGAAAAGTTAGTGACTAGCTTTTGAGGGGTTTTTGGGATTGTGTGTTTTGGAGGTTTGTGTGTGTGTGTTGAATTTTATTTTTTTTTTCTGGGGGTGGGGGTGTTTTTGTTTGTTTTTTTGTTTATTCTGTCATATGGAATCTCTGATAGGTAGTACCTGGGGTGGGTACATCCTTTTAGTGGCAAATAAGGCTTTCCCAGGCGGTTGGTGTGTTTTATTATTCTAGATGCATATTACTAGAAACATAATCAGATTTGTATCCAGCTAACTAAATCACCTATGTACACTAACCTTCTTTATTAATGTAGTCTTGGTTTCAATGTATTCATTTCCTAGCCTGATGACAATTTCCACATATCCTGTGATCCTATTTGAGGACACTTTAGGAGCATGAGCATATCCCCATAATATTTAATACAAATATAATGGGTGTATCAGTAACAACTTCTATCTCCTCTAATCTAAAAAAATGTGTATTTAAATAGTGGAGGGAGGTTGGGTCAGAGGGGTGGTGGAGCAAGAGAGGAGAGACCTGTGTCCAGCACCACTGACTGCTCTGGGACATGATGAATAATTGAGAATGGTGCTGTGAGAGGTTGCATGTGTGCTCAGTCTACTGGATTTTCCACTTGAACAAACAAAGCATTCTCACCCTTACTCTATATAATACACAGAATGTTGTATAATCTGTAGCTCTATGTATACAAATATGTGACAGAATTTGGCTAGGAGTGTTGTCAGTTTGCTGTATTCTGGGCTACCAGTAGGAAATCAAGTGAGATATTCCTGTTGTTTATTTACCTATATTGATACAGAGAAGCAAGTCATGGTTTTGTTGTTTTTTTGTGTTTTTTTTTTTAATAATACCAGTATGTAAATCTCCCTCTGTTTTTTGAATTTTCAGATAAGACACATACCATTGTATTTTGGAAACAAGTCTGAATATCGAAAGAATGGTCATTAAAATCCATCATGTTTCCACTTTATTTACTACTGCTTCACTATGTTTCAAGTTTATCTCTGAGGTTCTTTGAGTTACATGTGGTATGGTTTACATTTTGGGTTGGGCAGAGCTGGCTTTATTTTTTTTTATATAAATGTTAATTGGTAAATATTAAAGATACAGAAATCCAAAGGAACTTTTTTTCTAAAAATTATCAGGTTTAAAGTAAATTTGGAAGGGAATAAACATCCGTTTGGGCTTTTAATTATTTTACTATATCATTTGTTCATGGCTTGTACAGTTCAGGTGTATCACTTTCCTGTTGGTATGTGTAAAATGTGTCATCTTGCCATGTGAACAAATTGAATATTGAATGCTTAAATCCTAATGAAAAGTTTCTTCTGTTCACTCATTCTTTTCTTGTAAATGATGAGCTGGTCTTTGCTCATCTTACAGAAGAGGATAAGCTTTCATTTTTCTACTACTTTTTATTTATTTGTGCCTGATGTAGCTTTAGAGAGTCAAAAGTTTTAGGAAAAAGATCCTCTTCTATCACACTCTTCTTTACTACTTCTGTATGATTCTTTATGTTTCTCTGTATTTCAGGAGGGCAGAGCTTGCTTTGTGCTGGAAATGTGACCTGAAGGTTTGTGTAATCTTGCTGGGCTGGGGGCTGGAGTGGGCTTGCTTTCGGGTAAATCTCACCGTGAAGGGTCAGTGGACTGCTTGTTCCTGATTCAAGGAGTAGTATGTTCTGTAATGTTACTATGGTTACTTCTTAAATTAGAAGCTGCAATGTTCGTGTTTGAAATGCTGCCATCTACTAAGACTAGGGAGTTACTCCTATGTGAATATGTGTGGAGTGCAGGTAAGGAACACTACAGAGTTACCCTGGCCAGTGAAAACTTGGTATTTAGTGAGCAAAGCTAATGCAAGTGCAGGGTGTTAGACAAGATGTCTACTTAGAATAACCTCTGCAGGTGACAGCTGTGAACTGTGCAGAATTTACTTATGCATAGCAGAAGTGTGTGAAGTTTGGAATATTTTCTTCAAAAAACTCCCCACATGTAATTTTTAGAGGATATTCTTGCCTTAATGGTTAAAAAATAAATCTGTCTCTATGACTGAGCCATTGAATAAAGTTCTGTCTTGACACCATTAGCCAGTACTTTTTTGAATCAATTTTGAGCTGTTGGAATAGTCAGGTGTGTGTTGCTTGGGAGTTGTGTGCCTGGTGGCCATGAGTCCCATGAACATTAAACTGAATACGTGCATCGTGGTTGACCTGCCAGCAGAATGTTCCCCTGCGCTTTCTAGGGGCTCCATGAATCATTGTGCTAAGATTATTCATTTTTATCATAGTAAAATGTACTATTATTTCAGCTGTAATGTGTAGAAAACCTTCCAAGTGAATTATCAAAGTGATTTTTTAAGTAACATTTTCAGGGTTGGTTATTTTCACTGTTTAACTTTATTCTGCAGATGTATTAATACAGAATGTCATAAATGCTTATTTTTAATTTTCTGTGTTAAGACTTATTATGTACATGGCCTGTGGCCATTCTGTTCTTTGCTTCAAAAAGAATACTTCGTAAGTTAAGAGTGGAGAAGGCAGGGTTGTATTTGTAACTTCCTTGGCTAATTTGTGATTCCCAACATGTCTTTTCGCTATCACAAGCGTGTCTGTAATGAATGAAAAACAGCAACCTAGAAATGACCACAAGTGTCAGTATTGCCTGCCTGGTTTTCCTTCACAGATCTGCACCATGGCTTAGCTAATTGGAAACATGGCTTACACTCAGAACATTTTTCTTACAGAGGGTTAAGATTTTTCACTCTAATCACACCCAAGCCATCAACATGGTGATTTCATTAATCTGAGTGTCTTAAATTTAAAACAGAAGTGCAGCAATAGAGATCAATCTGAATTGGTGGTAGAACTAGACAAGGTTTCCAGCTATTCTGAAATGTGCTTATTTCTGTTTGCTGATGATTAGTTGATAGTTATGTCATTCAGTAAGGAATAGGAGACCTCCACTGAGTTTGCAAGGTTGTGAGAATGACAGAGAAAAGAGCAGGTGATCTTTCCAAGTCAGGAAGGTGTTTCTTACTTACTCTGTCTGCTCTAGGAAGTGTTTCAAGACGATGGACTATAATTCTAAACCTTACTTTAATTTACTTAAAAAAAAAAAAAATAAAAAAAAATGTTTGAGGTATCTAATTGGAATTCAGTCCAGTCTCATAAAACATATTTATGTGAAGAATACAGGTTTTGGAACACTTAAAAATTCACTGTGTTATGCAAATTTTGCATATTCGACTACTGTCCAGACATGCTTTTTTCCTTAGTTAATTTGGTTTTTTGCTTTATCACTTCTTTCTCTTCTATATTTCAATTTTTCACGTCTTCCCCTAGGCTTCATATCCAATTGTTGTTCTCAAGTGCTAATTGCAGATTTTATTTTTTTTTCCAGGGTATGGCCAACATAATTTCATTTGTATTGTGCAGTATTTTTGGTTGTGCAGTTTTTCCCTGATGAACTGGCAATCCAGTGCAGCAGTAATATTTTCTGCCTGTCACAAGTGTTCCTCTTGCATTCTGAGAAGAGCAGGGACTGTATGAAGCTTTGATTCAGCACAGCAGGGGAGAGAAGGCCAACCAGCAGAAGTACCAAATGTTCGCAGGCAGTTTAAAGAACAACTGTGGAAAACAGACTTCCATTTTTCCCCTTATCTTACGTGTTACCTCTAACACCCACCCTCACACACCCAGCATGATAATTGGAAATGAAAAGTTAAATTCTTACAGCAAGTGAGACTTCAGGGAAGAGCTGGTGTTACATATAAAATCTCTTAAAGCAGGGAGATGACATGTTATTGGAGGCCACCAGCTCATGTCTAAGGAGAAAAATGAGTTGTTTCAGCTGTTACCACCTGCCCAGCCCTATTGCTCTGCCTCATTCTGTCCTGCAACAGAAATACCCTTTTATAGCACTGCCTTCAGTCTCACTGATGTATCCAGCACTGCTCTCAAATGATCTGAAGAGTCCTGACCCATCAGTTACATCACCAAGTTGCAGACTACCTTCCTGCCCAGCACTCTGGGATTGTTGGATGCACTGCATAGATATATAGATAGATTTATTTATGGTGAGACTGTTCATCTGCTCACTGCTTATTTTTTCCCCTATGTATATGATTCGTTCATCAACATGGAGATTTTTTGTCAGTCTCCAAAATTCCAGGTTTTGATTTTGAAGTTGGCAAGGCAAATATTTACTTAAATAATGTGAATCACAGAATCACAGAATCACAGATATTAGGGGCTGGAAGGGACCTAGAAGATCATCTAGTCCAACCCCCCTGCCTGAGCAGGATCACCTAGACCAAGTCACCCAGGAACAGATCCAGGCGGGTCTTAAGTGTCTCCAGAGATGGAGACTCCACAACCCCCCTGGGCAGCCTGTTCCAGAGCTCTGGCACCCTCACTGAGAAAAAGTTCTTTCTTGTGTTGACCCTAAACCTCTTGTGCTCCAACTTGCACCCATTGCCTCTCATCCTGTGAAATTGAAGAGCTGGGCTTTCACAACTGTCAGAATTTCTCATGTCTAGGGGTTGAGACCTAGATTGACTCTTTCCATCTGTCACATTTCCTCAGTAGCTTTAGTACATTAATTGTTACAGCTCCATCCTGTTGATATCCTCATTTAAGCTAATTCTGGGGGACATGCGGGGTTTACGATAGAAATAACAAAGATTTAACAAGTCTTAAGTGCCTAAAGCCTTTTCTTCAAGTACAGATGCTTAAACTAGAAAAAACAACAAAATGTGTGGAAAAATACTTTTTTCAGTGATCTTCTCCAGAAGTTCTCCTTGCAATAGATGTAGGCAATATTTGTTCATATCCAGCAGAAACTGATTCATAAATTGGAGAGTAAGTCCCCCTGCAAGAACAGTGCACTGCTGCTCTTTAGATGTAATTTAATGTTGGAGGGACCACCGTTGCTGCAGCACCCTGCACACATCTAGTTTGATAGATTTACATCAGCTGTGCCAGTCGGTGTCCTCTATCTGTTTTTGCTACTCTTGTTTCATATTAATGATTCCATCAACATGAAGTACTTTCCAGTCAGTATATATTAGTGAAAATATGATTTGAATATGTGCTGAGTTTTATCATGTAATGTGTATAGTATCATTACACTGGTTATTTCAAAGTTAATACTGTTTTCTGGAAAAATTCTTTTGAAAGTAAATGTTCATTTGTATATGTTTCTGGTGAAAGAAGAACTCATATTACTATGCAAAAAAACTTCGCATGCCTCTAGTTCCAAATTGCAGACTCTCCACTTCTGAAATTCTTGTTAATCTTAACCTATAGCATCCCTTTAACAACATCTATGGAAAAGGAAACTATACTTTGGAAATCAGGGTTTTTTTAGTAATTCCTTCTGTAGTCTGAGTAAGATTCTAGATTAATTTTATGGGTTTGTCCGTCTCAAGACAAAATAATACTGTCGGGAGGTATATGTTTAAAAAAAAAAATCTGGATATATTTAATGTAATAATGCTGAATTCATACAATTTGGTCTAAAACTACAGGTTATATTTTTCTGTAACACACACACACACACACACATATATCAATCAGCATCTTCAAAGCTTTCTATCATGGATCTGTTTTACTGAACTAGTAAAAAAAATCTAAAAAAAACCCCAACAACAAAACCTCTTAAATTCACAAAAACCTGTCATCCTCTTAAACCCCACAAATCTCACGACCTTGTTCTTTTAAGTCTTCTTCTCTCAGGGCTTTGCATAACAGCATTCAGACTTCTAGAAATACTTTTTCAGTCATGTTAGTTGACAAACATTGTGCTTTCACTTGTGCAAGTGTTATTTCCATTGCTGAAGGAAATAATTTTAGGAGGCCAGACCTGACTGGTTTTTGGTTTGGGGTTTGTGTTTGGTTTGGGTTTTTTTCCCCTCACACCTTTGGATCTCCATTTTTTCTTGAGGATGCTTATTTTGCCAAATACCAGAAGCCCTGTAGTTCTGTTTATATCAGGAAGAATCATAATAGCCCAAAAGAGAAAACAGTAATTTTCTACATCTATTGCATATCTACTTAAGCAAGCAAAGCAATAAAATAGAATGCAAATCCCTTCTTAATTTAATGAGGCTTGGATACAATGCAAAAAGGGAATCCTTTTTCTGTTTTGTTTTGTTTCATTTTGAGAATCTAGGTCACCTTGTTAAGGAGGTTTCTTTACTGTGAAAAAAAGTATCTTATTTTACTTTTTTTACAGTTGGCCCTAAATAGTGCTGTCTGGAACTACGTACCAGTATCTGTACTTTTATGCTGAACCTGCCTCGTGACAAGAAGAGGCAACTTTCACTTGTCTGTGGTGCTTTGGGAGAAGGGAGCAGCGAGGAGATCAGTCAGCAGTGTGGGAAATGCTGGATGCAGTAGGGAAAGGTAGATCAGGTTCCTTGCATCTCTGTAGTTCTCTCGTCAGTTGGTTGGAACTGGATCTGTGTGTTCACTTGATAATGCACACAAGCTAATAGAGCTTGTGCAGTGTCCACCACTGGGGAATTGCCTGGTGCAGTCGTTCAGGGCCCCTGTGGCTGGAGCTAATAAGCTCTGATGACTCTGTGTAGAATTACTTATTGCTGAAACAATGCTGTGGCATACATGAGATGCTTGCAGGAGTTATAAATAGAAGCTCCAAGCTGTGTGGTGTTGTTTCTGAAGCCATGCTGGTCTGGGAAGTGAACTAGCTGTGTTTCCATGAAGCTGCCCTGAGCTAATGAAATAGCTAAATATAAGGCATCTCTGACATCCTGAATGCAAAATGTGCTACCTAGAATATCTGATCCCAGTTTATTAAGATCTGATGGCAATAAGTTGGGATTTTATTATTTTTTTTTAAACAGCTTTCATACTGGTAGTGCTTTATCATTACTTTTATCTAATTTTCAGGTGCTTTTCTTCAAACTAGGCACTAGTCAGTGCCAAAAATGTCTGTTTGATAAGATAAGGGTTTCTGTTCTTCCTTCAAAATAGGCATATATTTATTTACGCAAGAACATGACAACCTAGCAGCTGAGAAATAAGGAAGAAATCTGTAGTCTGGGATTACTCTTGAAGAGCTTCTTTTTCCTCACATTTCCAAAATGTATTTTTAGAAGAACAGGAATAAATAGAAACGTGTTTTGTTTCTGTCCTTATTACGAGCCTTTTGAGCCACACATAAAATTACTGTGCTGCCCTTTCTCAAAAGGTGACACTGCTATTTTCTTTTGGTGTTTTTTTCATAAAAGCAGAGCACCACAAGATTAAGACAAGGAAAATATTGGACAAGTCTCTGTGCAATTGATTCTGTTTGTGACTGGTGAAGCCCTCATGAGCACGTACAGAAAGTTCCAGAGTGTCATAACAGAGGAATCTTGTTGTGCTCTGGGTTGTGTTTTATGTTGGGTGGTTGGTTTGTTGGTTTTGTTGGTTTTTTTCTCTCATTGAGATCTTGGCATTGAAATTCTAACTGTGTTCCAAAACATTGTCTGCTCTTAGTGGCTTACTCATTTTTATTTCCTGCCACCTAAGAACTCAGTTTTCCTGTGAGAGGATCTTACATTGCAACAGATTGCTAGAGCAAAAAAAAACTTGTTCATTTTTTAATCAGTGTCAGTAGACTCTTCAAAGATGAAACGACTATCTGAAGTTGCAGGACAGATGTGAGGGCTGAAGGAGAGCTGAAGAGGTCTTGCTGCAGAAGGGCGATTTCCTTCAGAGAATGGGTGAAATCCACAGGATCATGATGGATGACTGATACTTGCTAACATTTGAGTAGCAGAAATAATAGTTGCAGTGAACCTCACCTGTGTCTGTGCTGACTCACACAGTCTGTCATCTTTGATGTTTATTCACAGTGGGAAGGGCTTGAAGATGAATTTTTGTATGTGTGTACACACACCCTCCCATGTGTATGGAGAGAGAGAGAGGCAGCCATTTGGAAACTTCTAAAACATGTTTTAAAATACACTTTTCAGTATGCT